>CAUYSK010054593.1:0-56183 GCA_963575035.1 Avahi laniger
GAGGCAGAAAGGTCACTTAAGCCCAGGACTGTGAGGTTGCAGTGAGGTGTGATGACACCACTGCACTATCTAGCTCAGGAAACAGAGTGAGACCCTGTCTAAAAAAAAGTTCTCGTCCACATTTTCATTAGTCCTGAAAAAGAGAGCTTATTCCTTTAAGGCCCTATCTAGGCACTGTCGGTGAGGTCATTCTCCACATCTGCAGACAACTCATCCCTCAATTTACTCAGTCCTGCAGTGTCTCCTCTTCACAGGCTTCCCTATGTAAAATGCCTTTCTGTATTTTCCTTCAAAAGACTTACCACTACCAGAAATGCTATTAGTAATTAATTTATGTCTTCTGATTGTTGACAGGGTTTCGCATTCCAATATAAATACAGACAAGGCAGGAACGTTGACTTTCTTGTAGACCATCTATGCTCAGAGTCTAGAATTGAGGTAGCAGCTCAGTAGGTATGTGACAAATAAATGAGTAATTTTTTAGAAATCTTCTTTAGAAATCTTTAAATGTCTTAAAGGCTGACAATAAAAGTGATTTAGAAAAACAGTCCCAGATTATAAATAAACAACTGATTTTACTAAAGAGTTAAACAGTACAGATAGTCACACACACATTCTTAAACATGTTTAAATGTTGTAATAATCTCTTTATAATAAAAAGTTGGTGTTTTCTAATGAAGTACGACCAGACAAGTGCCACAATTCTATCGTTTTGATGTGTTTAAATCTTCTCAAGTTTCAAGGTGTACACAGACACCTCTGGAATTACTCAATGTCCACACATTGCTATTATTAAGGGTTTCCTGTTTTTTTGCTGAGGATCCTGATTATTAGCCACTTCCTTTATTGTTCCTGCTGCTCTTAATTTCCTATATGGTTTTCTGCACCAAATGTGTCTTCTGTCTTCAACATTACATGCTTGTTCAGATGCTGTGTAACGCTAAGGTTTCCTAAACTCACTCTACAGCCTCATTTATTCTAGTCATGGGCTCAAAACTTCAGAGGTGCAACTGGTAACATGTTCACTAAATATTAATACAATTTGCTATGCACAGGTTGCTTTGGTGTTTTCTTCAGGAATATCTGGCTACATTGGAAGGAACTTATGTTGTGCTTGGTTTATTTACTCGTAGGGGTGAGGGGAAAATTCCCCTTCCCCAAAAAGTTTACTGAAAGATCAACTCACAATTAAGGCAGATTAAGTAAGAAAGAGGTTTATTTACCATGCACATGGGGAGAATCACAGAGTGATTACCCAATATCCCAATAGGGTTCAAGAATTTTTTATACTCTCCTTTTAGAGGGGCAGGGGAGATGAGGAATATAGGTAATTCTGTTTAGGGACAATAAATAGTTGCTAGGAAGGATGAATGAATGGAGAAATGGATTGACTTGTAAATTCACCTGACAGACAGGTATTATGTTTAAAATGATTTGGGTCAGTTCTGGTTGCATTCTTGATCTTCTTTCTGGCACTATACTGACATAGTAGGGAGGGGAAGGGAAGTCACACAAATTCCAATTAGAATCCAATGGTTGACATCGTTGGGGTAACATGTCCATCCCTAATCCATTGTCTATTGCTCCCACCATCCCGAGCCTGCTTCAAACATTAATGAAGGAGTTAATCCATTCAAGAGGATGTATTATAGGGGAAGAGTTTCTTCCCAAAAGAAAACTGTAGTGTTGTTACCCACAGAAGGGGGATAGAGATTAAACAGTGAAGGACATCTCACTAAAGATGATATACACATGGGAAATATGTGTATGAAAAGATGCTTGGTGTTTTTCATTAGGAAATTGCAAATATAAACAAAAATGAGATGCCAAAACACACCAATTAGAATGGCTAAAATAATAATAATAATAAACTGACAATACCAAATGCTGGTGAGGATACAGCAATTTGGCACTTTCTTATGAAGCTAAGCATAATTATACCACGTGATCCAATATCTACGTTCCTCAGTATTTACACATTTGAGTTGAAAACTTAAGTCCACACAAAAACCTAGCACTCAAATGTTTCTAGCAGCTTTATTCATAATTGCCCCAAACTGGAAGCAACCAGATGTCTTTCAATAGGTGAATGGATAAATAAACAGTGATACATCCATATTATAAATACATATATACACAAAATAAATATTAATATATTTTATAGTATATCTAAATACTATGGAAATATAGCACATAATAAAATAATATACTTATATTTATAATATACATATAAATATATACCATATTAGATATATTATATTTAATGTTATGTTTATAATCTTAATAAAATATTTATATAATATAGTAAATATATTATATATAAACATAAATAAATATAATTAAAATAAATGAGTTAGCAAGCCACAAAAAGATGTAGAAGAACCTTAAATGCATATGACTAAGTGAAAAAAGTCAGTCTGAAAAGTCTACGTACTGTGCGTTTCCAATTTTATGACAAAAAGCAAACTATTGAGACAGTAAGACCAGTGGGAGTCAAGAATTTGGAGGTGAGAGGAGGGGTGAGTAGCTGAAACTAGGGTATATTTAGGGCATGAAACTATTCTATATTATACCATAATGGTGAATACATGATACGTTATAGATTTATAAAAACTCATAGAACTGAACAACAGAAAGAGTGAACCTTAACATTAACTATAGACTCTATAACTGTAGTTATTATAACAATATGTCATTACCAGCTCATTAATTGTAATGAATGCACCACTCTAATTCAAGATGTTAATAATAGGGGGAACTCTGGGGGCTTGTGGGTATATGAATCTCTCTGCACTATCTGCTCAATTTTTCTGTAAATATAAACCATTCTAATAATTAAAGTCTATTAATTAAACGACAAAAAAAATTTTTTTCAATATATCAAGTTACATGAATCATACCACAAAGAACTTAGGAATTTTGGTGACCTAAAAGATAGATATAAAAAATAAGCACTGGATTACTTTTAGAATACATAAATTACTAAGTATTCCCCTAATTACCTATTATAAAAATGTAAATTAAAATAAGTAAAATATATAATTTATCTTTTCAATAATATTTCTGTTTCATAAGGGTGATCCAATTCAATTCTGAATATTAGGTTTCTTCCTCATTTTAAAGATATATACTATTAATATATATTTACTATTTTGAAAAGACTTGTTTATTATATATGCTAATATAATACTTAATCACCTAAAGGAAAAATATCAATACATTTCCCAGAGTGTATAAGATGGATAGATTTATTTATTTTTGCTTTTACAAGAGAATTATTAATTATAGAATGGGAATATACAAAATAAATAATGATCTATTTTCCATAAGGCTTTAAGGAAATGGAAATGTAGTCTTCTTTTTTTTTTTTTTTGAGATGGCGTCTCCTTCTGTTTCCCAGGCTGGATTGCATGGGCACAGTGGCACGATCATAGCTCACCGTAACTTTGAACTCCTGGGCTCAAGTGATCCTCCCACCTTGGCCTCCCAAAGTGCTGCGATCACAGGAGTGAGCCACCACACCCAGCCTAAAACAATCTTTTAAGATTTTTATAAGGATTCTTCCTACTAAATTAAATAAATGTCTGATTACCTAATTTAAAAAAATTAATAGTTCTTACAGATTTAAGATATTAGAGATTTCTCATCAGCTTCTGCGGCTGTAGCATTATTAGATGCAAACTCCATTTTGTATGTTATAATCATTGTTATTTATTGAGAAAAGAAAACTAATTGCTAATATTATATAAAACAAAACTGAAAGCACGAACTTTTCAGGTGCATTAAGTTGCTATAATATAGTCTAATTTAGGTGTGTTGGGGGAAAGAACAACATCTCTCTAGAATTTTAATTAAAATTTTCATCTAAAGCATTAATACATTGGTTGAAGTCAATTAAGAAAAGGACGATCTGATAACCAAGGTTAGCATGAACATTTTTGGAGATAAGACTATTAGTTCAAAGCCTAAGAAATTTCTAAAATTCATCCATATTCACTGTTAACTAAAAAAAAAAAAATGAGGTTTATACTTTGGAAAAAGGAGCACTTTATTTTTCATAAAGGATAGCAACTTACTGAGTAGCCCTTCCAACAGGCTGGGAAGCAAAAGCCAGGTATATGTGCTTGAAAGAAGAGACAAAAGGGAACAGAATTTTATATCAAGAGGGGTGGTCAAATATGCATATTCAACAAGCTATAGGAAGAGTCATGAATATTTATAAAGTGAAATCATATGCATGTAATGGTGCTTTATCTTTCCCAACTCATCATGGCTAGGAACTCAGTTTTAAGGTGTTTCTGGGGTCCCCTTGGCCAAGAGTGGTCCATTCACTTAGCAGAGGGCTTAGGATTTTACTTTTAGTTCACATTACCTGTAAAATAACAATTTTGTGTATTTCACTTTAACATCTAATCTATCATCTTTACTGTTAATTAAGGAATGAAATAGTTCAAATGACAAAACTATAAAGATACAATGAATGTTTATGTAATCATCAGCAGTAGTTTTGAGAGTTTTAAAAACATTATGAAATTCAAAACTAACAACCACATTTCAAAAATGTTAAGGCTAAATTAAGATTTGATAGATTAATTATCTAAATATGTACTATTCCCATGTATCAAATGTATATTTCCATCACCATGTAGGTGCAGGAGGAAACTACATTACATTATTCTTCCATCCAGTGCCATTGATAAAGACTTAATATCTTAAATATTAAATATTTAAGGAAAAATAATACAGGAAGAAAAGCTGTAGATAAACTCCCCTGTATTTTTGTGTTGAAAACAGAGAAAGCAAACTCTGGAATCTGAAATACTGGTTCTGAATCTCACCACTGCCACTTAGAAACCCGTGGTCCTCTAGTCGGTCACTAGTACATGCAAAAGAAATTGTGAAATGTAAAATACAATCTTAATCGTTTTTTGTGAGGATTAAACACCGTATATATAAATGTCTTTATCCCAGTAGCTGGCACAGAGTTCAGTGCACTCTAAAGTAAATTACAAACATTGGCATTACTATTTTGTTTTCTGCTGCTTGCTATGGTATTTCTGCCCTGACATATCATGAATAGCATCACAGTTACGACTGCTGTGAATAGAGCCATAGCAGATAATTTCAAAATCTACAAACCCAGTTCCAAAAAACAAATCTGAGCATAAAGTCGCTTCATTTTCTCTAGTTAAATTATTAGCTCTGGACTTAAAATCACAGATTGGGCTTAATTTCTGTTCTTGCTACTTACTAACAGTGTGGTAAATCTTGCAATTTAATTGAGCTTAGTTACAGGTGAATCCTAAATCTAATTTAAAATGTGGTTCCAAAAGAAAAAGGAATTGACACAACACTTTTATTTCTTTAAATTAATGTTTCTTTGAAAGGTAGAAAGAACTGGAACACTATACAATTTTTCTTATTCATACAGAAGAAAGGGCATTTCTAATATAATTGTGAAATATAATAATGAAAAGCAGTGTACCTAAATGGTTAAGACGATGGACCCTGGAGTCAGTTTAAATCTACTTATCGTGCTCCTGCTACTTATTAGCAGGAATTTTCTTATCTGAAAAATGGAGATAATAACAATACCAACCCCACAGGGTGGTTGTGTTGATTGAATGCTCTAAAGAATGTAACTCACAAAGCACAATGCTTGTGACATAAGTACCCTGTGTATGTAAGCTGTTATTATGATTGATTTCTCTAAGCATTGATTTTCTTTTGACAAATACTGATATAGCTGAGAGAACTTTACTAAATAATGTGTGCATTCTTGAACAAAATAATTTTTTGTCTTATAGAAGTTTCATGTACAATATGAGGTATGTTATAAACATGCACCACATAAATTAGCATGTGTATATGCACACATGTCTACATAAGTACATTTTGAAGGAAACATCTGTGTATTTGTCAGACAGACATATACAAATGACCTATAAATATTTTTTATTTGTTTTTAAGTTTTCAAATAGTACACAAAAATGGACATTGGTGGTGATCTTGAGGTTATGTGAGTATGAACTAAGAAGAATTACAGAGTATTCAACTTGCAAACTTTTGTTCTTGTTTATTCCGATGACAGGCCTACTAGCACTACAGTGCAATGGAAAAGAAATTGAACTCTGGAGTGAGAGAGGCCTGACATTAACCTAGACTCCACCTTTTACTGTGGGACCTTTTCCAAACACTCATCTCAGACTTGCATTTCCTCATCCGTGAACATACTATTGAATTAAATGAACGGCAATATCCTCCACATTTAAAATTCTAACCTGAGAATCGTATACCAGTCCCCAACCCCAACCATTTTATAATACAGCCCGTAGAAAAGGATAAAAAAACATGCCTATGTTTCTCTGCAAAGGCTAGAACTCAAACTCTTCAGGCATTCCCTTGAAATCCTGACTAATATTAAGTTTGCAGAAGTAAAAGTTTGGATGTGATTAAAAATATTTAGGTACTAGGATTATTGAATCTTTAGAAAAAGATGTCAATTTAGAGCACTGAAAATTCTTAAGGGTGATTTTTTAAGGGATTACTGCTGATACTGCAAATTGGTCAGCAGTATGCAGTGATCATTTGTTCTGTTTTAATAGACCTTATATAGCTACTTAGAAATTACCCTGTTAGCAGACGGTAATAAATATCCAATGTTCAGAAAACGTTTTGAATTACCTGATGACAAAACAGAAGTGCATGTCTGCTTAGTTTTTCCTAGGCACAAGATATTAAGGGACTTTTTTTTCTATTGCTCTATTTGATTGGAAATAGTATGGAGCATTCTAAATAATCCCTGTGGTTTAACTTTTAAGGATGATGTGATGGCTTTAGTTTACATTGATGACAACATTAGAAAAATGAAGCGAAACCACAATCAAAGAATTATGGTTCGATGACAAGTTTTAAAATATTAGAATGGAATATAGAATTTGAAAACAATCTTTCTTGTGTTAAAAGCTAATTATGACTTAGAAGTTACATTATCTGTCTAAAATTTAAAACAACTGCTAAATGGATCATTTCTTTGTTATTTAGCCACTTAAGCTTCTCTTTGATAAAGTCCTTGCCATCCAAATGGCACATAAAGATTTTATTGGTCCCTAACGATGCCAACTACAGCTGTACAATCATCATTTTAGAGTCCAAGCTCTGTCTGCTCTTAGATCTGTTGTCACTTGATCACAATTGTAGAAGTATCTTTAAGTGTATTTGCTTAACCAGATGGTAAATGGCTGTACAGGAAATACATTCATCTTTTTTACCGTATGACTAAGTGTTAAAATAGAAATTTTAGCTATGGTGGGAAAACACAGACTTGTATCATTCTAAAATAATTGTTTTTTTCATTTATTGGAAGAAACAGATATGAACATATGAACAGAGAATACAACATTACAGCAGAAAGTTTTTGAATGTGTATTTAAGTATTTGAATAATACTTTATTAATAAAGTAATTAAAAGTTACGTGAAACAAAATAGTGGTATAAAATATATAATTTTTGAAATTTTTTTGAAAAGAAACCCAAATACTATCTGTTTGCTGTATTGTCCTTCAACTATTAATTAAAATTCTTAGAATAACAGAACTAGAGATCATAATATTCAAAGGTATTTTAATTTTCTATTAAAATAATGGTAAATATATATTTATATATAATTGGATATATTTATTTGCTATTTTTTAAATAAAAGATTTATTTTATATATTAGAATATAATTAATATATATTTTTATATATCATACACTTAATGATATTTTATATAATTAATATATAACTATTTATATTTATATATAATATATAATTAATCATATTTTATATTTTTAGAAGTATATCAGATTATTGTGTAATGTGAAAATTATTGAGTTTATGTCAAATACTATGAGTTAATGATGGGATTAATTCTTCAAATTTGAAAAGTTGTAGGGAATATGTGGTAGATATGTTTGATATATATTTGAGCCTATAGACTTCTACAAGGTTTACATATTTAGAGGTAGCTGAGATTAAAATTTCTTTTGCAATGAAGAACTTTGGTGGTGTTTCTATAGCGGTGAATATGAACTAAGAAGAATTATAGAATATAAAACAAAATTATAAGCTTTATGTTCCTGTTTTTTGAAAGTAGGACTAATAAAGTGTAGTGTATTCGGCAAAAATAAATTGATCTTGAAATATTTTAATAGCTAAAATAATATGGCAATTGATTTTTAATCCTGAACACAAGAAAATGAACATTCTGTTTGTCTGAGACTGTGACTAGACAGGGAGAGAAATGAAAGCAGGATTAAGTTGAAAAGTTACTAGAAAATTAGAAAGTTATTGGTGGTCATATTAAGATCATACCTCTGGTAGTTATTCAAATGATGACATAATTTATATGAAAACACAATGATTTATAATCACAAGATACTGGAGTGTAAGATATTTGAAACAAATACAACATCAGGAAAACAAAATCCTGAATGCATGCATGAACATGGATAGCTATTACGGATTAAATAAAAAAATCTTTCATGTGTAAGAAAATCAAAGTTAGTCCGTCAAAGTTACTCATCCACAGGGACTTCTATGATGGCAGAAAATTGTTTTGAAGAAAAAGACCGATTCATCAGCCTCAAGAGTTGCGAATCAAGTGAGTAGGACATCAGTTGGAAAATAGAAGAGTTAAGTCCCTATTTTTTTCTTGATGAGCATAAAAAGGTCTGTAATAATCAGGACCATCTCATTTGCATTTCTCTAATATTACCTAAAGTGATGCTTTAAAAGTTGGACATAATGAAATCCCAAACTGGATAACCTGTGTGACATGATCATACTATGTAACCTTAGTGCACTACGAATTCTATCATAATTATGAGCAGTATAAAGAGGGAATATTTTTTTCAAAATTTTCCCCAAAAGAATTGATTTATTGATTTCTAACTATACACCAGTAAATGTAATTTAGCCTAAAATTCAAAATATCATTATAGAATAGGCATTATACCACATATTTTATTTATGAGCAGTTATTTTGTTTATAACCTAAGACAAATTCACCAGCCAATAACTGGAGAAATGGAGATTTTAAATCAGATGTGTAAGCCATCTTTTTTTTTTTTTTACTCCACCAGACTACTTCTCTAACCAAGTAAATTGTCTTTTCTGATCATCCAGATATTCCTGCAAATAGAATAACATTTGTCTTTAAAAAATAGAACGAAGAACAGAGCCTTTTAAATTTTCTTAATTCTATTCTGGGTATGTAAAAGAATAATAGCAAAATTAGAGAAAAATAATTCTAAAATAAGGAGTAAATTCCTCAGGAATGGCATGAATAGACAATGAATGAGTTGAAAGAGGAGATTTTTGACCAAATAAAATAAACAAGGATCAAAATAGAAAAAAATGAGAGAATAAATATAATAATACCAGGAACAGCAAGATATGGAATTGACAGCTAGAAATGCAAATAATGACATATTTATTTAATTTAGTTAATGTAGATGAAAAAAATAAAATTGATTAAAGACAACAGAAAGCTATAAAATTTTGAACTGATAAGAACATAGACTGCTA
The DNA here is from genome assembly GCA_963575035.1 of Avahi laniger. Classification (NCBI taxonomy): domain Eukaryota; kingdom Metazoa; phylum Chordata; class Mammalia; order Primates; family Indriidae; genus Avahi; species Avahi laniger. The sequence continues at coordinate 9,570 of CAUYSK010054593.1, forward strand.
GAGGAAGAAGATCAGGCCGCACCAGCTAGTTTTTCTATGGGCTCAGTGTTGTCAGCACCCCTATGCGATACTAGTTGCTTTTGAGTTAGAGACACACCATATAATTTTAAGGTTCAATCAAAGGAGAGAGACTTATAGACAGAGGGACACAGAGTGTGAATATTAATTTTTTTTTCTGACTTGAATCTTCTTATGGTTTTCAATAACTAAATGTTATAAATAATTTTACTGGTTACACATTATTTCCACATTTTTTTTCATTTAATACAAAATAACACTGGAGATAAAAGAATAGATAGATAATTTTTGAGATGTTTTGTTTTACACTACAGTTAATAGAGAAATAGGGACTGATACTATGGTCCATTCAAATTTAAATCTGTGATAATCTGAGATGGATAATTTGATATCATCTTGCATCTAAAATTCAATGTACCTTCAAGCCAACACTTGATCAACTGTACCCATTGGGTGCCAACCAGGCAAATATGTGAACTTCCTTAGTTTTATACCTATTGTAGTTTATTGAAACTAATTTTAAAGATGTTATATAGATTGATGCATTTACATTCATTAACACAGAAAGAAGTTTAAGAAGCATTTAAAATTTGGAAAGTAGAGACCCAGTAGTATAGGTATGATACATACATGAGAGAGAGAGGGAAAGAGAAAGAGGTAACGCAGAGGCTCCTAAACAGAAGAAATGTTTCTATTTCATAAATAGTCTTAAAGATATACCTGATTTTTAATGAGAAAAGGTTAACAGTGGCAGATAAATTAACATTAGTTTTTTGTCGTTGTTTCTGCTATTGTTACTCTTTTTCCTTTCTTGGTCAGAGGTCTCAATGTTTAATTTATCTTATTTGTGCTTAAATAATTGTCTGATGCCTTGAAAACATGTAACATTAATTTAAGTTAAAATACTATCAGTTTTACTTTCTATTGTTGTAGTGGGATTTGGGATTCAAGGATTTGTTACACAGAATTTCCTCCGAACCAGTAAATATTGCCTTGCCTGTGAATTACCAAACCAATAAAATGGTAATAGTCATAAATTAAGCTATTTTAAAGCTTAAATTGACCAAGCTTGAAAAATGTACTTAAACATTAAAGTTTTTAATTGAGGATTACAATCATTTGCAGAGGATAGCTCATATCAGAGTTGTTGTGCTGACAATGTAGGGATTCTTGAGCCGCTGTAGAAATATCTATGATGTGTTTCAATATCAAGTTTAGCATGTGAATTTCCTAAAACAAAGGGTGTGCTCTTTCTTCTTCTGTATTAGGAATAGAACAGCAGAATATATTACAAATGTGGCAGAACTTTGAAAATATACTAAACTTTCCGATGAATGAATTATTAATGTTTACTTTCTGATACAGATAAGGTAATGATTATATGGAAATGTACTCTTTTGTTGTTGTCTACTTTGCAGTCTATTCACAGATTTTAATGTACTGGCTCTTTTGTATCCAAATATGATTGAAGAATATGGAAGATATTTATCTTAATACCTCTTATTTATTGAAATAAAATACATTTCTTCTAAGACAGAGCTCTTTCCATCAGCTACTCATGAATATGAATTAGTGTGAGTAATGCTGCACTTTCGGTTTTTGTAAATTTCAGTGGTTTGCTGAAAAAGACTTTAGCTTCTATCACCTTTTAGAGAATTATGTTATGTCAAACTTTATTCTAAACTCCACACATACTGCAATTTGATCTTGGTCTCTTGGTCTACTAGCGGCTGTCCCGTGCAATTCCACTCATTTCACCTGAGATGTCTATTCATCCAGGAAGTCTTCACTGACCTTCTAGGTTAGAGTTAACTGATCCTTCTGTGGACTGTACTAACACAAGATGCTGCTGTCTAGGACATTTTCGAATTATAAGAACCTATTTATCTCTCTCCCATCAGATAGTAATCTTCTTATACGAAAATACTACTTACTGCTTCAACAGTGTCCAGCACAAGAACTGGTATAAAATATGATTTTACAAATAATTAAAGGAAAAAGTAGGACTTAAGCCTGCTAATTAATGTTATATTATTTTTAATTCCTTTAAATAACTTTTCATATCATTCCTCTGACAGCCTTCATTTTGTTATGACAGTTGTCTACCTAACTAATCCAAACCTAAGGGTTCTTGCCAAACATAAAACATACATACACAATACCACTTCCCAACACACACACACACACATGCCCCCAAAGAAGCAAATAAAAATAAAATAGATACCATAAGTTTTTTTTAAATTTTGCCATTGTATGTATACAACTTCTTTTGGGGATTAAATCGTTCTGAGAATTCAAAATGCAATTAGACTTCTAAAACACAGTATGCCATCAAAAATGTATTGAGCAAAAAAAAAATCTAATTATCTTCCCTTTGATTACTTTTATTCACTCTCCAGTTTATATAAATATATATCATATATGATTTTATGTTTATCTATTTTTTCTAGTTTCCAGATCAGGACAGTTTAAATGGCAAATTTTATAAAAAATTGTGTGTTTAAATATGTAATTTTTGGACTACACACTTGGAGTTCTAGTAGCCAATAAACCTTTTGATAATATCTGTCTTTATACTTTGAACATTTTGAGGCATAGCTGCCAATCAAGAGATGTCCCCATAATGATCATTTAAACAACATGTGCCGATGATTCTCTTTTAATCATAGAAATTATTCAAATATTTAAAATTGATATGAGTGGCAATGACTACCACTGGAATAATGCATCTAAATTTTCCTGATATTTTTCAATTTTTAATTGCAGAAACTGAATTTCATTCATATTTGGAATCTTAAAACAAGAAAAACACCAGTTTCAGATTTTTTAAAAGTGGATAATCCCTTTTAACTAAAATAAAAACCTTTTGGTCTTTATTAAGATTTTTGAGGAAAATACCTACCTTAATCTTAAATTCATCTATTAGTTGTTAAATAAAATTCTACAGCTTTTCATCAATAGTAGGTTTTTACACACTCATCTCTAAAGCATAAAGTTATTATAATAATTTAGAAACAAAATGGAATATAAACCTAAATTTTAGTTTAAATTTATACCTGAGATTTTGTAAATAAGTATAGAAAGGCAGATCATATATCTTTTCATTTTGTTGTTTTGTGGAATTCTGTTTTAATGTTTAATTTTCATATCATACTCTTTCTCTTTCAAAGAAAAAGTGCTTAGTAACGCGAAGTGAAATAGGGAGGAAGAACTTTGTTAACATTTCAATATTTTCAGAATTCTGTTATCATAGATACAGTAATTCCTTACATGTGTATCATGTAGGGGATAAAGTTGATAAGAACCCAAGACAGGTGCAATGAACATTCTAGAAATTTTTAAATGAGATAGATAGGTTCAGAAAAATGCAGTATTATCAAAATATCTTTTAAAAGTGATTATTTTATTGCAAGTATCTTTCATTTATAGGTTTGCCTCATTGTTAAAGCACTAGATTTTATATAAGAAATATCTCACATAAATGAAAATCCAGTTTAATTAAATGGCATTTTATAAGCTTAAGAAAAACAAATGTTCAAATTACATTGCTTAAATTGTTTCTATCTTCTTTTACTCCAGTAGAATGTGAGCTTCATTTTATTTTGCATTTCATTCCATTGTGCATTAAAGTTTGTTTCTCGGGAAAGCTGGAATAGTGGAAGACAATGGAAAGGGACACTGTTCTTAGACTGATATCAGATTCATAGTGGGAGTTTCTTGCCTATCTTTCACAACGGTTATCACATCTAATCCTCAAAACATCTCTACTAGTGTACGTGGGATAAATGAAGACGATGAGGTCAAACTTTGTCCTAAGTTCCTCATCTGCTAAGTGTCAAGTGTGATCTAGAATCCTCACCCATGGCCTCTAATTCAATATTCTTTCCTTCTGACTGTCCTTTGTATTATAATACCCTATTCTAACGGACTTAGAATTATTCTTGATAAGAGCAATTAAAATAGATTTAAGCAATCAAAAATTCTAAGGAATTAATGATATATTGACCTCAAAGTATAATTTCACAGGAAAAAAAATGATGAATACATTCTCAAATATGTAGAATGTTCTTTTAAAAGCATTAAACAAATCTCACAGAAAATATTCAAAATATTGAGGAAAAAATTTGATAAACATAAAATAATGCATCCCGGACTGTGAGAAAACTGTCAGGTTTTGGGAGTTGCCTGCTGTACTTCAGGGACAATCTCAGCCAAGTGAAGCTCTCCTCTCTGACCTGAGAGCTTAATATCCTCTTTTACTTGCCTGCACCAATTTTCAACCTATAAATTGACGTTTCTATCTGTTTATTTCAGTTATTAGAAACAGATTCCTGATAAAATTTGATTTAAATAAAATGGTAATATGGCCCATGATTATTAAATCTGAGATTAGTCATATTGAAACACTTTCATTATCCCAGAGGGCTGATCTTGCTTCCCTGACTTATTACAGTAAATATCGAGGGAGACCTTTATTTCATTTGAATTTTAAATTACTTAGGAAACAACTGCATGAGACTGATATAGGAATGAAAACAATGACAGAGTTAATGTGACGTTGCGAAATGTGATGGATACAGGAATTAATTTATACATCCTTATTATAACAGAATAAATTATCGGTAAGTTAGGCACTTAGAGGATGTTTTCTTACTGACTGTTGTTAAGTGAATGGGGCTTGTTCAGCTGAATGTCCTTGATTCCGCTCAGATCAAAACAAACCCTTGCTGCTGGTCTCAACAGGAGCTGAAGAGTTTATGGATTAGAGATTAAAGTATTACAGGTGTGTACACTTACGCTGTTTAAGAGTTTATCTTTTAACTCTTGTTTTCAGACTGTAATCTTGTGGCCTAGAAAGGAAGAAAAATCGTACTCACTTGAATATTATATGCTTTCCAAACATCCATAACATATCTTTAATTGAACTTTACACACAATTAGATGAAATACACATTCTTCAGCAGTGATCTCACTAAAAATCAATAATTCACTATTGACTCAAATGAGATAATATATGAACATATGGGAGGAATGTTTTTTTTTCTTTTTTACTCAGAAGAAAACAAAACTCTGTATGAAGTTGGATCAAGCAAAAGCTTGTCACGTACATCAAAATGAGAAATAACAAATGAAAAATTAGACAAAGCAGTTTTCATCAAAATTAAAAATGTTTCTGCTGCAAATTGTACCATCAAGAAAAGTGAAAAAGACAACACACAAAATTGGACAAAAAAATTGTGAATCATGTATCTGATACAGAACTCACTAGTCAAAAGACAAGCCAACTGAAAATGTGCAAAAGATCTGAATACTTTCTCTAAAGAAGATATACAAATGGCCAGGAAGCACATGAAAGGATACTCAAAAGCATTAGCCATTTAGGAAATGCAAATCGAAACCACAGTGAGCTACCACTTCACACCCTCTAGGAAGACTATGATAAAAAAAGACAAATAACAACAAATTCCTGAGGATCTGAAGAAATTGGAACTTTCATATATTGCTAGAGGGAATGTGCAATGCTGCAGCCATTTTGGAAAACACTTGGGAGTGACTCAAAACATTAAACATAGTGTTGTCATATAACTCAGAAATTTTCTTCTGTTTACCTATTCAGGAGAAGTAAAAACATTTCCACACAAAAATTTGTAGACAGATGTTCACAGTAGCAGTATTCACAATAGCAAAAATGTGGAAACAGCCCAAATGTATATCAACTGAAAACAAATAAACAAAATATGATGTATCTGTATGATGAAACATTATTCAGCCATGAAAAGAATGAATTATTGACACATAATACAATATGGATGAACCTTGAAAACATTATACTAAGTGAAAAAAGTCAATGACAAAAGATTACATAGTATAATTAATAGATATTTTGGTGCTAATAAAAATGTTCTAAGTAGAGATTGTGGTGATGGCTGGAAAATTCTGAATATACTAAAATTTTTTTAATTCTATACCTTAAATGGATGAATTTGTATGGTATGTGAATTATATCTCAATAAAGCTGTGAAAAAGTGCATGTAAGTAAAAATATTAGCGTTTTGTTTCTCTCACATTCTAGTGATGTGCAGAAGTCAGAAAAGGAAGGTCTAGGAAGCCATCGATTCTGCTCTTATCTATTTACTTTTTTTCCTTCTGTAGTTAAAACTAAATGAGAGTAAGATCTTCAGTTGTTTCTATGAAATCCACCCCTTTCCGGTAAGGAGTGTCTTTTGGAGGTAAAATAAAAACAAACTATTAGTACATTTCAATGAATCATTTAGCAATAATCCTAATACATGTATGACTGGAGAATTCTACTGATAATGTAGGCTTCGCTACTAGGTAAGGGGTCTGTGGCTCTTTCCTCAACTGGAAAGATAACTTGAGTTCTGTAAAAATGATTATTGCACTGGAACTGGAAATGGAAATAGAAATGGAAATGTAGTGAAGAAGAAAATGAAGATAAAACATGTTCTAAAAATCATTTTTATTTTTAGTTGTGTCAATCTGTTTAAATTGGAAATATTCTTACTCATTATTTAAAGTTTTTATTTTTCCTTAATAAAGAACTTGCCATGGTTTTTTTGGACTTATGAATAATTCATTGGGTTAAAATGTTTACAGTGAATTTCAAAAAATAATACCAATAGAATAATCAAGTGTAAAATAGCAAAGAGATAAGAACAGAAAATCTTTTAGTTAAGAGAGATGCCAAAAGGAGTTTGAACATTTTCAATTTTCCAAATATTACCAGATTGCTTTGGTACAATAGATGAAGTTTCCAAATAATCTGCTGTGTCAGGAATTAGTTGAGGATTTGTGGTTTTCAAGTAGTAGGTCAGTAATGATTTGAGAAAATCCTGAATTAAAGAAAAACAATTTGAGATAAGACGGTTGATCAGCTTAAAGTCCATTACTGCTGGCTTAGCTCTTATAGGAGGACAAAAAAATATTACTAGCGCTTACAGCATCTGGAAAAGGTTGACCAGAGGATGGGAGGAAAGAGAAAATGTGAAAAAAGGACTTTAATATGATTAAATACTATTTAAGCAAATACTGTAAATATTAAAATGATATTTTGATCAGTTGTAACGCCACTGTATATCCTGTCTTAAAAGTGTCACATCACATAGGAATTTTAAGTGGTCAGAAAGAATGAGTCTGACCTGCTTAGGAGCCAACATCAAGTATCAGTTTGAGGCCATTTTATAAAATCCACTGGATGTCTCCTGACACGGTTAATAAATAATCTTTGAGAGTTAATGCTTATTAACATTTAAGAAATTGCTACATTCGTAATCAGGGAATAAGGCAAGAAAAACAAACCAAATAGAGAGAAAAAAGTCTTTTAAAGCCCAGGCTATAAGTGATCACACAGTATTATGCTGCAGACGCAGTCCCTCTCGTGACTGTAGTGGAGCCAGACAGCCTAAAATAAGCGTATGTGAAGGAAGGTAGTTTTATTCCATAAAAGCAAAATAAGAGTGCAGTGACCTAAGTATTTTCTTGCTATTAGTAGAATGCCAGGGCCTGTGCACTTTTTTCACTAAAACAGTGAAAGCATCAGGACAAAGGTGACTGTCAGAAGAAAAAAATAATAATCAGCAAGAATGTGCTGTAGTTAAATGTCAGGATAAGAAATATCAGTATTAGTTTAAACAGTGATTTCTAAAATTTAAATATGAATAGGAGCTAGCTATTTGTATGTCTATTTGATTTTCATTTATTATTTATTGTATTACATGATGTCCTGGGTAATTAGTAAAATATGTTCTTAAAAATATATCTCCAAGTCCTGAGGTTCACTGATACAACTATAGTCTCTAATTTAATCCCACTTTAAAAAAGAAAAAAGGAAAAAAGTATGTGTGTGTTGGGTAAAAGAACAAAATGTTGAATTGTAATCCTGTTACCAAATTATCTAATCGATATTAAAATATTAAATATATTAATATTAAAATTTTAAACACTGTTTATAAGCCAAATTATTTACTTTCACAAATCAAATTTCATAGAATAAAGTTTTGTTTCTCAAAATATCACAAATTACTATTATCATGGAACATCCGAAGGTTAATATTCTTTTTAATTTACACACAGTAAAATTTACCTTTATCATCCCTCCAACGTACATGTCTATGAGTCTTAACATATGTGTAGATTTGTGTAACCACCATTATAATCAGCGCACGGGGCAGTCCCCTCGCTTCCCAAAAATTCTTTTTACTGACTGTCAGTTTCACCCTCTCCCTGCCCTACCGCTACCCGATGGCAACCACTGATCTCATCTCTGTCCCTGTAGTTTTGCCTTTTCCAGAATGTCACATGAATGGAATCATAAAGTATGGGACCATTTGAAAATGGCTCTGTCATCAGCATAATGCCTTTGAGATTAATTTATATTGTGTGTATATCAATAGTTTGTCTCTGTTCGTTGCTGAGTAGTATTCTGTTATATGGATGTTGTGCAGTTTGTCCATTCACCCTTTGAAGGACAGTTAGGTTGTTTTTAATTTTTGGTAATTAGGAATAAAATAGCTATAAACATTCATGCACAGGGTTTTATGTGGACATAAATGTTTATTTCTCCAAGGTAAATACTAGAAATGTTTATGCTAGGTCAAATAAGTGTGTGTTAAGGCATGGTAAGTGTATGTTCAGTTTTTTAAGGAACTTCCAAACTTTTCCAGAGTGGCTGTACTATTTTACAGTTCAACAATATAGGAGAGTTAATCATTTTGTGAAAGAAAAATATTACATAGACAAGAGTCAAAAAGAGTCAAAGTTCTATTAAATTCAATATTTATAGTTTGTGTTTAATCAGTGCGGTAAACTGAATAATGCCCAGCCCCACCACCCAGATATCTAGGACTTAATCCATGGAAAGTGGGAATGTTACCATATTTGGAAAAATGGTCTTTGCTGAAGTGATTAAGGTTTTGAGACAGATGCCTGCTGACAGGGTTAATAAATCACCTTTAAGGATTAATACAAATTAACGTTTAAGAAATTGCTGTATTCAAAATCAGGGAATCAGGTGGCAGAAACAATTCTCTTGCTTCCACAGAGCTAACATTCTAGTGGGAGAGAACAGACTTAGAAAAATAGATAAATATAAAATATACTGCACTGTGGTAAGTGCAAGTCAGAGGAACTGATAGGAGTGTGTACCAGGCATGTAAGAGAAATATAATTTTTTAGAAGTTCTTGGATGATCTCTCACATATGGTGACTTTTGAGCAGAGAATTAAAGTGAGGAACGCTGGCCATGTGATATACAGAAAAAGAAAGTTCAAGGCAGAAGGCAAAGGGATTGAGATGTTTCCAAGGCAGAAGCATATTGCATGCATTTGAGCAACAACTGTGTAGTCCGTGTGGCTGGAGAAGAGTAAGGAAGGAGAGGCTGAATGGAGATGATGTTTGAGAGTTGACAGAGACGAGCTCTTGAAGAGAGTTACACATTTGGGTAAGCAGTGGATTTCATCCCTTTATGTGAAAGAAAGTCATGGGAATGTTTTGCCTGGGGAAGTGAACAGATTTTTTGTTTTAAAACAATTGTTTGCATCTACCAGCATATATATGTAGTCTTTGTAAATTTACACACATAAAATCTTACAGAGTATTTTGCACCTTACATTTTTTCATTTTGATATATCATGGAAATCATTCTATATGCATATGGCATTTTCTAAAAGAAATTATTAACAGAGGTTACCTGTGAGGAGTTTGACAAGGCTTTATGGGGAGAGCAATTTTTAATTTCCTTTTACACATTTCTGTACTGTTTGAATTATTTTACTAAATTTTTATGCCATTTTTAATTTAATAAAAATACATTGTTGTTTTGATAAAAAATAAAACAATTGATTGGTTCCTATATGATGAATAATTTATATATTGAGAAAAATGAAAGACAGGCCCAGGTAGGAAGCTGTCAGTAGTCGAGACATTAGGTGAGAGATGATGCTGGCTTAAAGCAATCTTACAGCAGTGGAGATGTGGAGGGTTTCTTGGATTCTGGATATAATGTGAAGGTAGATCCAATGGGATTTACTGCTGGTCTAATGGGGCAGGGAATGAGACAAAGAGAGATGTCAATGATAACACCGAGATTCCAGATCTCAGAAACTGGCCATTTATGACCTAGGAAAGTCTCACGATGAGAAAGCACAAGAAAGGGAGGAAGCCATAGCTTGCTTTTGGGTGTGAGTATGAAACATTTAAGTGAGAAAGGTAAAACACAAATCTGATATTTAGGGGAGATGGCATAATTGCAGAAAAAAATGAGACTTGCCAGAAAATAAAAATTTCTCAGACCAGTAGTATCATCTGTAAGAGTGGGATGATAATATCCATGGTAAAGAATGGATGAAAAACTTAAAGAGAAAGTTTCTAATATTTTGCTATTATTATTATTCATTTTATTTAAATTTAATCACCATAGAAATGGACATTTAAGGTGATTAAAATGTGATCTTTTCAGAAAACTACTATATCAGTAGGACTATATGTAAATGGAATTATAAACCCTTTGAATGTAGAAGCTCTCTTATTCTCTATACTTCTTTTACACCAAATCATGTTTTCCTCAAGTAAATTATTTGTAGGAGTGTTGACAAAACCATAAGGCAGAACAAAAGGAGGGAAGAATAAATAAAGGGATGGAGAAGAAGAAGGGAGGTAAATATGAAAGAACGAAAGGAAAGAAGGAAGGGAGGGAGAAAGGAAAAGAGGACTTTTGCAAAAATTCCATATTCGAGTTGGTAACTTAATAAGTCTCTCTTGTTCATGTCTTTATTTTTTCCTTTTTACTCTTAACCCTAAAGGACACAGTGATGAATGGTTCCTTGAAGTCTTCTATATGATGTGTTTACTAATGTTATTTATCACTGTGGAATCTTCTCACAGCTGTTTACAAGGGCAACAGGCAACTAGTTTACATTTTTCTAAAGAGGCTGTATTAGGTGTCTAGGGTCCCAGCTGACCGGGCCAGTGACAGGTACCTGACCTAAGTTTAAGTAGGCTACGCTCCTTGCTTCTAAGGATGAGTGTGGCTACCGTTTTTATCTTACAATTAGACTCTCAGAAAAATTTATAAGCCTGCAAAAATATTCTAGTGAAACTCAAGTTTCTGTCTCTAGTCCCAACATTTATTAATATCTGAAGTACCAGGTTCTTGTTTTTGTCTTTTCGATATCTCTATATGTTTTTCTAACACATATTCCAAATATAGTATGCCCAAAACAGAGTTTCTTTCCTCCCCTTCCATTCAAATCTATCCCACCCTTCTCAGTCTTTCCTGTATCAATAAAATAGAATCATCAAAATTTATATGTATACACAATTATAAAATCCTTATAGCATTTTTCTTTCAATTTCCCTCAAACTCCAAGTCTTTTATTGAACTCTATATGCAAAAAGTAGCAGAATCTATTCTATTTCCATGGCTACCACGCTGGTCTCAGCCCTTTGTCTCTCCCCTAACTTCAATGTGAATCTGTCGTTGGCTGTCAGTCTTGCTACCTCATGATACATTTTGTCTGTTTTATTAACCACTATTATTACCAGTGCCGAGAATAGTGCATGGCACATAGTAAATGTTCTGTAATATTTTCTGAGTTATGAATGAACCAGGACATCGAATAGTATAGATACACCTTTGTCTAGCACTTTTTGGATTAAAATCTTTTGGAAAGGAGATCAAGAATGTAAAATTTTGTGAAGATCTCAGAGAACCCTTCAGCATTCCTAAAGCCACTGCAGTAGGGTGTGAAAGGCTCTTCTGAAACTCAATAAACTTTATTTTTCAACTAAGCAATATATTTTGGTGTGAATAAAATCTGTAGTTATGAAATGTGCAAACAAGACCAAAAAAGTTAATCTTATTATGTTCTTGAAATAATAATTATAATAATAATAGCTTTCATGACTATGAATTTGTGACACAGCAAATGCTTCTGTGTGTGCTTTCCAAGAATCCATTGATGGTTTCATGCAAATACCTTGTGAGACAGACACTATAATTATATATAACTGGGGGAACAGAGGATGTTTATTTCCTGCCCAAAGTCACACAATTAATAGAATTAAGAGTCATGAATCAAACCTGTTGCATAATCATAACTTCAATATATATATGTTTAGTATATTAACAAATAAATCAATTTAGAAAATGAATAATCTCCCTGAAGATGGTCAAATAAGCCTGAACAAGCATTTGTTCAACATTCCATAGCTGGTCCCTTTCCTTGAAAATGGAGAATATCAATTGATGTGTCCCCTATAATATGTTGTTAAACCCATGAATATTATATGTGGAAATACATGTAGGTTTATGTTACACACAACATGATATTAGGTAACTCTTGATTTAACTGTGTTGTTTTTTCAAAAGTCTGACAAATTAGCAATCTTGATTTCAGCAATTCTTCTAATAAAATAGATCACAAATAAAAATGTAAAATTCTGAAATTTCTAATAATTAAGAATTTGTTTATCAATAAAACAAACTGAAAACACATTCTTGGTTTTGAAAATTCTCAATACATAAATCAGTCTATGAAACATTTTTATTACTAAGAATGCAAATATGTACAGACTTGTTAGCTAACATCTGTTATGTTCTATCTTAATTATGTAAGGTAAAATTGTATTAGCTTCTGTAGTCTGTGCTAATGAATCTCATAATGTAGATTCTTTATAAAATCAAAAAACCAAAATATATTCATAAAGTATTTGGTTTTTATGGATTAGACAGTTTTACATTACTTATTTAAAAGATTGATCCACTATTTGTATAATACATTTGGACAACATGTTGTGAAGGTGGTGTTTGTATACTAAGTCTATGGTTTTCAAAGAAGCAGCTATATTTTTGAAAACAAAAATTAAATTATAATTTATTTTTAAATAAAAGTACCAGTTTAAAAGGTATCTGCATATTATTGAGGCATCTTTATGCATCAACAAGCTTTATTCTCTCTTGTGTCTGTCATTCCTTTTGGGCTTGTTTTTATTATGTAGAGAATTTGGCCCATTTAGTGTGCTTGATTAGTATCGAGCTGTCTGAGATGTTTCTCAAGCAGAAAAGTGGAAAAATAAAGACAGAAAGGGAATTAATATGTATTGAACATCTGTAATGCATCCAACACTTAGTTTACTTAATTTAGTTGAATCCTAATAAAACCTTAAGGTAAGTGTTATTAACCCTTAGTCACAGCAACAATTGTGGCTCAGAAAGGTTAAGTGATATTTATTCATTTATTAAGAATTTATTGAGTGTCGAATATATGCCAGACATTCCTTATTCCAGACACTTTGAAAACATTGCTAAAGAAAAAAAAATTTCCTGCACGCGTGGAGGACACTATAATGTGATATATTATAAAACAGGCAGGGTCAAAATTAGAAATTAAGATTAGTGAGAGTATTATTAGGGTATTTTGAACTTCTACTATGCCATTATTCATTCTCTCTCTCTCTCTCTCTTTCTATGTATATGTGTGTGTTTATATACATACACACACACACACACACACACACGATTCAACAAATAATATTTAATCTTTGTGTCTTTGTGATGAAAAAGGAAAATTCTTAAGCAACTTACTCTTTTGTGAAAAAGACATGAAAACAAAGCAAGAGAAAAATTAATTACCATTTATATATCCCCTAATATGTGCCAGATACTGTGCTTTGCACTGGATGACGAAAAAATTAAACATGATTTGTCTTACGGAGTTTACAGTCTAGTAAGGGAGATAGTGCAAAAAGAAGTAAACACAGTCATCAAAATCCAAGACTCATTCCATCACTTTTCTCCGCTGTGTCTCCTGTATTTCCCTTGCAGTCTGAAAATGGCTGTTGATATTAATCGGAGCTACAAGCTTTCTTCTTCGCCTTCATTGGGAGAGTAGAAGACGGGGAAAGAGAAATGGGAGCAGGAGGAAAGGAGAGGGACAGAGACTGAAGGTGAGAGGAGAGAAGTGAAGAAAGTGACAGAAAGATTTTACTCCTTAAAAGGAGCTGTACGTTAGGGGAAAAGGAAAAAGATAGACTTTACTCTTAAAAATGATTTCTGCATTAAGTCAAACTCTATCACCTTAAGCCACATACACCCTGGGCAAATACCTGTCTAGAGGACAATGCCATGTGCTGACACAGTGCTTGAGACATCCATGGTTGGTTATTAGATGGAGGTTTCTCAACATTGACACAACTGGTACTTTGGGCCAGATAATTGTTTGGAATGGAGGGCTTTCCTGCACATTGTAGAATGTTTATCAGCATTCTAAGGTGACCTCTACCTATTAGATGCCAGTAACACGCCTGAGTTGTAATAACCAAAATGGTCTTCAGATATTGCTGACTGTTCTCTGGAGGGCAAAACCACTTTCGCTTGAAAACCAATGAAATCAGCTTAATTCCTTCCTAGAGCTGGGGAGGCGGATGAGTGAAGTCACCTATCATGTCAACAGCAGTGGTGTTATTCCTATTTTGCTGAAAAAGGAACTGACAAAGATTAAGAACCTTATTTGTGTTCAAACAACCAGTAATCTGGATCTATCTGAATGTGAAACCAAGAGTCTAACACCTTTTCTCTAATGTAGTTTTACTCCTGAATAGTTATCCCACCCACTGAGTATATTTTTTGTTTCAAAACATTTGCACATCTTACCACATTTTCCCTTATAGCTGCCCACTAAGATAAATATTATTCATTATCTTTTCACAAAGTGAGATCATTGCTGTATGCGATAATTTAGACTACAAGGGTAAGGCTCTTGAAATTTGTTAGTAGACTCAAAGAAGATGATTAAAGGAGATAGTTTGTGAGGTTGGAGGAATAAGTACAGCCTGGAACATATGCAAGGAGAGCACATCAAACAGAGGATCTAGCATTTACGAATGAAGAAAACTATGAAAGTGTGTGGTGTTAAGAAATTACAATGGTTTCCATGTCATTGTGGATAAAGTATCTGGAAGGAGCAGGATGTACACTTATGAACTTGAGTTCAGATACTGTCCAGTTCATGATAAGGAGTCACCAAAAAACTGTGACTAAAAGATTAATAGCAGTACTAAGTTAAAAAAAAATCGCTCTAGCAATATTGTGGAAATTAGTTTGGTGGAGAAGAGAGGAGATTACTTGAAACAGAGAGAAGAGTGAAGTGGTTCAGGCAAGACTGAGTGAAAGATGATGGGCAGCTAAACTAAAACAATGATTTTGAAGAGAAAGTCAGGTTCCACAGAGATTTAGGAAATGGAATCTACAAGAGACACTCGTTGATTTGAAACAGTACAAGAAAGGGAAGGTGACATCCACATTTTTGTCTTGGCCACTTGATTGGTACAATAGAGTGATAAATGGAAGATCAGGAAAAAAATAAGATGGAGGAGGAAGGAAGGTTCAAGAAGGCACACGGATTGCAGATGATGAACAGAAGGGGAGAAGTGATAGACTAACCTAAAGATGTTATTCCTGTTTCATTTCAAAAACCACATTTATTTAACTGTTTCTGTAATTTTACAGAAACCTGTTTTAGTTAAAGTTATGCTGTTCTACAAATATTTATATATTTGATTAAATTTCAAATAGGTTATCTTCATTTTTTGATGCTTCTTTTTTCTATATGATGTAGTTGAGAACATACTATAGACAGAAATTTGTGTCATGTTTCTCTCATTTTGAATTGTTTTATATGAATACCTATATTCTTTTTACATAGCCATTATGTAATGTCTCCATATTTCATTAAATTGATTGAATTAAACCCCAATTGTTCAATAGTTAGTTATCTCTAATTTTTGCATTAAAAAACCCTGAAATGACCATCTCATGAAGTAATATTTTTTCTCTGTATATTGAATTTGTTCATAAAAATAAGGTTTCAATAGTTAGTTTACAGAATCAAAGTTTATGAATATTTAATGTTCCTATTATGTGTTGCTTCCTTTCTTTTCTAAAGCACTTTTCTAAAGTATTTTCACTCAAGTAATATTTAATTATGATAATTTACTTTGGATTCTGTCAAACCTAATGCAATTATTTTTCATTGTCCATATAATATGCAAATAATTATATATGTAACCTTTATATAATTTTGACTGTTTTATTCTAAAGTTAAACATGATTTCCATATATATTTAAAATATTTGTATTTCCTCATTTCTACATTGCCTGTTTATGCTTTTACTCAAATATCCATGTCACATAGAAAGTATTCATTAAACTCACTAGTAATTAATGATTTGATGCATTGATAAATTAACATATTAATACCTTATATTATTTAACCATTAATTTTAAAGAGCACATTATTTATTTAGGAAAGAAAACTATAATTAAAAGAAAATTTCAAGATAGTAAGTAACCATACAAAAATAATATTTTATAATATGTAATGTATATGTATATAAATATAAAATGTATATGTGTGGGACTGTAACAACTTGAGAAAGGTCCTTAAAAGATGAAATGAAAGGTTAAAATTTGAACTGAAGCCCAGAATATCTCATTCTATTTCTGTCTCTCTCCTCCTGAATTCACAATGAGCTTTAATATTTCCATGGGCAAATGAGCAAGACAGTCATTTTACTAGCCAAGTATAAATCACATTCTTCCATGGTCTTCTCTTGTGGAAGAACTTAAAGATACAGTAAAAATATAGATAAAGGCCCTCAACTAATGTTACCACTTAGTTGCAGAACACAAATTTATAGATGCTAAATTCATCATTTCCCAGAACTTCTTTATTTCCTTTATTTCCCCAAGGGTATATACTTTGAAATGTGTCCACTCGTATTGGTCTTATATGGCAGAAAATAATAACCTTTTAGAAAATTATAGGAAAGAATTTTAATTTAATATGTAGGAAGAAAATGTATATGAAACCAAATATATTTTATATATCTTTAATTTGATCACTAAAGATATAGGCTTTCAAAATTATACTAAAGTTACAATATGATTAAAACATGAGAAAAATAATATATGCCTTTACGGGCATCATTGATTGCATGCTTTTGCATATTTTTATATGTCACCCATAGTGTTGTTCTTTAGCCTATGATTTGGTTCAGATAATTTTACAGATGACTATAAACTGTCTAATAATCTTTAGAGCAATAATTAATTTTGTTATTTTACTGTTAATTTTATTTTTATTTAATTTTTTTATTTTTAATTATTATGAGTACATAATAATTGTATGTATTTATAGGGCACTTGTAATGTTTTGGTATAAGCATACGATTAATTTTAAACTTAATGAAATATATGTAAACTTTTCCCCATAGTGTTTAGTCATGTTGCCCTTTTGGAAGTATTTAAAACTCTTAACTGTCTTTATCTCTTGACATTCTCTCATTTTGTTTTCTACATGACATTCTGTGGTTCTCTTCTAAGCTCTGTGTATTTTATTGTTTGTGTCTCTTTCTCTCTTTCCACTTGCTACCTGTAGTTGTTCTCTAAGGGAAAAAAAATTGACCCTCTTCTCATGTTATGCTGCATTCCTTGGCCCATTTATGTGAATCAATGGATTTTATTCCTATCACTATGTTTCTATATGTATCTGCAGGTGTCTATGGTTACTGTGACCTCCATTCTTTACCTTGTGTCTCATTGTTGGGCATCTACTCCAGAAGAGTTCACTAACAATGTAAATATAAAAAGTGACGTTGTTATTCACTCTCATTAATACTTTTAAAATAATTTCATTCTAATATTATAGTAGCTTCCTATCTTTCCTCTATACTCTGCTTGGCTCCTTCCATGCATTAATAGTAGCTGTCTTTAATTTCATCTGTGTGTCCGGCTCTGGACTAGCAACCTGTGAGGTTAGTCGTACTATCCCTTTCATATAGATACGCAAAGTGAGTTTCCCATGACATAGATGACTGTCTATAGCCACACAGCTAGTAAGGGTCAGGGATGGGATTTGAGGCCTGATCCACCTGAGTCCAAAGCCAGGGAATGACATAAACTTTGCCACCACCGCATGTTGCTGTGAGAATGAACCTGAAATGCGCTATGCTACCCCCTTCATAACATCCTTTCAGGGCTCCGCTCAGGATTCTATTTTAACTGCTCGGATTAAAATATTTCAGGATCTAGCTTGACGTAACTTGTTTCGAAAAGATGAAAGTATAAATTAATGTGTTCAATATCAAGCTAACCCACAGGGAAAATAAAAGTTGACATTGTTCTTAGAGTCTTCAGAAAGGTTCAATTGAATATTAATAGAACCCTTTGAATTTTAAACAAATTTAAGAATAACAATAAAAAACAAAAACAAACAGATACTACTTTTTCCCCTCTGATAATATCATGATTGGAAGACATGGCTTTAGATTTATTAGCCTAATGGTCTTACGAATTCTGACCTTAGGACTGGCCAGACCCATCCCAGTAGTGCTGACGTCCTTCCCCAGCAGAACAGAGGTCCTGGGGGAACGGCTAAGTGAGCTCGCTGCCGGCAGATGGGCAATCCTCCAGGAAAATGGGGTAGAGCTGTGGCAAGGTTGCCAAATTACATTTTGTAAATTTTTAAATAATGAAAGAACTCTATTTCCCAAGCATGGAACCCGGTGCAAGTCAGAGAGGGTGAGGTAAAATGCTTCTCTTGAAAACCGGGAACAGAAAAGGCAAATGTCCCTTATCCCACTTACACAAGCCGGATTTTTCACACAGACACTCTCTTTTCTTTGCCTGTGTCATATCCAGTCTGTCAATCCTGCCACCATCAAGCCTCTCACATCCATTCAGCCTCTCCATGTTCTCTGTCTCTGTTGTCGTAACTATTGCAACAAATTGATTCCCTTGCTTCTTTATTTTCTTTTTGTGTTGACATCCGCCATGGCCCGAATACAAACATTCATCCTCCTGTGCAGCATTGATGATAAAACCCCCTTGCCCGAAACGAAACAAAACTTATCTGTTACTGCATATGGTAAAAAGCAGTCTGCAACACTAGGTCTTCTGTCTTCTGACATAAACCTACCTTTTCCGTCATTATTATCTACTGTTTACATCTAACAAGATCATTTGCTTGTTCCTAACACAGCCATCCGTTTCCCAGCACTGCGCCCTTTTATTGTTCTTCCTTTATCCCATGATAAAGATAGCCATGACAGAACTTATATTTCCAGTGAAAATAAATGTTTACATGCTGTAACTGATAGAAAAATGAAAGTTTATTTTGACACAAATGAGTAGAAATTTCTGTAAAAATGGGCTTTACATGTATGTAAGTATTATTAGGTACGAAAGCCAATTTAATCAAATTAAATTTTAATGTTATCACTGACATTTGATAGGGAGAATATTTTGTACTTAATGGAGAATTAATGATACACAATTTCCTTATTCATCCATAGCCTTATTGCTTGTATTCTTCAGACAGTTTGAATTATAACACAAGTACGTTTGTAAATTCTCCACTTTGTTTCAGAAAAGAAGGACAACCACTCAGGATTTCCAGGTTCTTTACAATTTCTTTTTCTCTTATAGTGACTTCTTGTAGATCATTTCTGCATAGATTGAATATGACATCCTCTCCAATATCAATGCGTTGCATACCTGATTTCAGCAGTGATGTTATACTGGCTTAAAATTGAAATTCTAATTTAAAATATTGAACTTCTTTTACTATACAAAAACTATTAATTGCCCAATAATTATAGGTTCATATTCTTTCATATACATTCATAAATGAAATAATTATCTATTTCCCTGTTTATTGTATTTCATTTTTGACAACTAAATGCAACAATGAATTATCACTACTTTAAAAAATATATATTTCATAACTTTATCAAAGAAACTTACTTTATTTATAATTAAATGAGTCATTTAAAATTTTTTTCTATGATTTATTTGTTAAATCTGAAGTATTTGTATAAAGAATCCATTTCTATTGAGAGTTAATTTGATCTCAATGTTATAGTTTTTACCAAAGAAGAAAATTGAATTCTCTTGAGCACGCTATGTCAGTTTTACCAGGTGAGAAAAGACTAATGATGTTACATTACTTTTCAGTGATATGAAATGAACTAAATTTGCATCAAGGGAGAAATGATTTCGTAGCCACAGACATATGCATTGATCAGATTGTCTGTGAGTAGTTTATTCTGCGTATTTATATATTTTCTTTGCACCTTGCTGTCAACTATTATTATACCACATTTATCATCAGAGAATTAGAGTGAGAAAGCAAGTTGCAAAGACTGTTTGAAATGAGTTGAAGTTTGCTCACTAAATTCATTAGCTGCTTCTCTAGTAAAAGTCCAAAAGGAAGTCAACCTCTATCTAGCAAAAAACATAATGCTACCTGAATTTGTTTTTAACAAAAATTATTCTGCTAGAATTTTGTACCATGTTTGAATGAGGATCAATGTCAGAATAATTCTTCTAATTTGGGTGATATCACCCACCTAGCATTTAGGATTTCTGACAAGAAAAGAGGATGTAATATATTTTAGTAGGGATTATTCCATAAAAAGGATAATGTCAATACAAACATTTACAAAATACAACACACAATACACCAAACACAAATATGTAAATCAGCAGTCCTCAGCCTTTTTGGCACCAAGGACAGGTTTAACAGAAGACAATTTTTGTGGTTTCAGGATTATTCAAGGGCATTACACATATCGTGCATTTTATTTCTATTATTATTACATTGTAATATATAATGAAATAATTATACAACTCACCATAATGCAGAATCAGTGGGATCCCTAAGCTGGTTTTCCTGCAACAAGATGATCATCCCATCTGGGGATGGTGAGAGAAAGTGTCGCCCGAGTGTGTTGCTCATGTCCAGTCTATTCCGTAATCTCATTTTCGTTGCTGTCACTGCAAAAAACCCTGCTTCACAAAGATATGATGTTGGAAATGTAAGGAGGCTTTCAGAGCTTTTGTGGCAATCTCAGGATATTCCACTTTGACTTTAATCCAGAACATATGGAAATTTGAAGTTGTCTCAAATATATTTTTAAGGCCACCATCATTTGTGGTTTCAAGCAGTTGATCCTGTTCCAGCATGGACAAAGTTGATTCTCCCACCTTATTCACAAATAGGTCACAGATCACTTCCTTCCCAGTTTAGGAGTCCTTTCTGATTGGGAAGTAATGCTCAAACTCTTTTGAAAGCTGAGACAGGTGATTATGCACCAGCTGGGAGAAAGAAGGCCCTGGGTCGGTCCCTTTCAAAATCTCTGCTAATGTTTGAAACATGTCAAAAACCCCAGTGTTCATTAGTGGCCTCCATAATTCCAGTTTGGCTTTGAATGCAGCCACTTTATCTGTCGACATGAACACAGTTGTCATTCTCCCCTGAAGTGACAGATTGAGTTCGTTGAGCAGGTTGAATGTGTCACACAAGTAAACAAGTGTTGTAACCCATCCTTTGTCACTGAAATGTGCTGCCAGTGGTGACTGTTTTTCTAAAAGAAATCTCTGGAGTGGCTTTTGTAACTCAAAAACTCTGGCCAGCGATCTACCTTTAGAAAGCCATCTCACTTCTGTGTGTAAGAGAAGACATGTGTTCTCTGCATCCGTCTCCTCACAGAGCTCCGTGAACAGACATGAGTTAGGGGCATGTACTTTAATGTGGCTGATAATTTTAATCACATTCTACAAAACATTATTTAGTTCAGGTGACATTTTTTGGCTAGCCAGTATTTCTCTATGGCTGACATGGGGTGTGTAGACTGACATTCAAAAGCGACCTCCTTGACCTGAGTATTGAAAGCAGAAAGCCGTCCAGTCGTGGCAGCTGCTCCCTCCATGCATATACTAACATAAAATGAGCAATTCAGCTTTCCTGATATGTAATCATTCAAAGACTTGAACAGTTCTGCCGCTGTGGTGTTGGCTGGCAACAAAAGAGCACGTAACATATCCTCATGCACATTCTCCTGGTACCACAAAAACAAGCATTATTGCCTTATCATCAACATTGGTAGACTCTTCAACTTGGACTGCATACCATGGTGACTCATTAATCCTCTCTAACAATTATGCCTCAATATCCTCTGCTATTTCATCAATTTGTCTAGTTATGGTGTTAGCCGAAAGAGGAACACATGCTACCATTTGAACTTCAGCTTCTCCTAAAGTTCACAGCAAATGTCCTTAGTAGCAGGCAGAATCAACTCTTCACCAGTAGTAAAGGACTTCTCAGCTTTAGCAATGCAGTTAGCCACTAAGAATGATGCACTCAGAGCAGACATATTTGATGAAGTGGTGACCTTCAATAATTGCTTAGGTTCTTTGTGTTCATGTGTTTTTTTTTTTTATTTTGAAAAATTCCAAAGGCTTGTCTTTTAATGCAGGATGCTCAGTCTCCTTGTGGTGAAGCAGTTTTGAAGCTTTCCTGGCTTCATTGTATGACTAGCTGGTCACAATGTATTATTCAAAGTGGGCTTGGAGAATGTGGGTACCTGCCACAATGAACATGAAATTTAAGTAGGACTCTTGGTATTTTCTTAAATGCAACTTTCATTTTGTTGGCAGTCTTAGAGTCTTCTGTTGTCTCATTATTGGATCTTTCCCCCTTTTCAAAGAAGCTATCCAGTGATGTTTGTTTTTTACTCATTTTTGCTCAGGTTAGCTTGTGAGCTTACCAAACTGTGACTGACACAAGTGTGAAGCACAGGAAAGAGATGCAGATGGAAGTGTTAAATAAAATAATGAATGGGCCACATGGACTAAAATAAATGTTGGATTCTGACTTAAATCTTGCCACCAGATACAGCCGTACAACTGAAGTAAGATGCTCCCCTGCCACTATAGAGCCTGCCACCAGAGGCAGCTTAATTGTCACTTGCCTCTTACCGAGAGGATTTTGATATGACTCTGTAAGCAACTGATTTACTGTGGTCTCTGGGCAGTCAAACCTCTCTGCTAAAGATAATCTGTATTTTTAGCCGCTCCCCAGCACTAGCATCACCACCTCAGCTCCACCTCAGATTATCAGACAGTAAATTCTCATAAGGAGTGTGCAACCTAGATCCCTTGCATGAGTGGTTTAAAGTAGAGTTTGGTTCCCAATCCTGTGAGAATCTAATGCTGCTGCTGGTCTGCCAGGAGGTAGAGTTCAGATGGTGATGAGAGAGAAGGGGAGCAGCTGTAAATACAGATGAAGTTTCACCTGCTTGCCTGCCCCTCACCTCCTGCTGGGCAGCCTGGATCCTAACAGGCCATGGACTGGTACTGGGGCTGCCCAGGGCTTGGGGACCACAGATTTAAATGATATTTTAACATATTTCTTTATAATATTGACTTAGATATATTTTTGTGAAATATCATATATGCTTTTTAGGTGTGTATCTGGCTGGGAGTACTAAATGTAGAATATTCTTCCAAGATCTCTTGGGCTATGAAGTTAGTACTTGTGGGGTGCACACCAGGCATTTATCCATTGTTAAACAACATGCTTTTTTCGGCATTTCTTGTAATGTGGACCACATAAGTATAGTGTTATGAGATGACCTATGAAAAATAAATAAAGGCAAACATGTAGGAGAAAGGTGACATATTTTATTCCCTTGTTAGAGATTCCCCAGGCAAAATATAAATGCACAAACCTAGGAGAATGATTAAATTAATTTTCATATATCTATAGGATATTGTCCCCAATGCCTGTACCTAGATGTAAACTACCATCCCCTCAGCACGGGTGCCTCTTAATTTAGCAGCTTGCCTCCAATTTTAAGCCTCTGGAAACTGTCTCTACCCTGAAGCCAGATTGACTGATATAAAAAGTTTAAATCTTGACCCTATGACCTCTGAATTTTTCAAAACCTCCCCATTCTTTTGTTGTAGCGCACCAGCTCCCTAATGTAGTAAACAATGACATTATTACCTGTTAGCTTTATCTCTCACTCATCTTCACCTTTAGCTCTGCATTCCAGCCAAAGGAGGTTTGAAATTCCATGCTCTTTTACTTCTCAGAAAAGGACTCACACATTGTTGTCTCCTCCCTGCCATGCCTTTTCCCATTTAATGCATTTTTCTCATGTCGTAGTCCTTACTGAACTTCAAAGCCTTCCTGGACACCCCACCTTAACCCTTCTCTCTGGGTTCTGCTTCCTTCCAACATGTTTCAATAGCCCTCTGCACCTGAATACAATAGCATTTAATCCAGCGTATGTAAGCATCTGCTCTTTCACATGGGCTGTAAGCTTGGTGATGGTAAGGAACATGCCTGCTTTGATCATTACTCTGTTCCTAGCAATTTGTACTATACTTCCTACATAGTTGACATCTTGATCTGAATTCATTTCCAAAATTTTGAAAACTGAACAAGTATAATTTTTAAAATAATGACAGATACAAAACGTTGGGAAAAATAAAGGATCTATGAAGTGTGAGTTCATATTTAAGAGTTAAAGTTGTTACCATTGAGTTATGTTACAAAGAGTTTTAGATAACCAAATGAAGAATTGGGAAATATGCTAAAGGCTTAAAGAAAGTTTTGGAGGTTTTGGACATGGATGTAGCCCAGTGAAATGTGTTTTACTACGGCTAATCTGGTGGGGAAAATGTATGATGAATTAAAGAGAAGAGATCAAGAACTGACAGACCACTTATGAGGCTTGTAAATTAACATCAGTTTAAACTTCAAGACAGTGAAAGAGAGGAGAAGTCTCCTTCTATTCCTCCAAGACAGAAATAAAGTCAGTTGGGAAGTTTGTGACAGTAGATAAGTTTGCAGGCACCAGAGTAGTAAGTTAAGGGTTTCATTTTTTATGGACAAAATATTCCAAAAAGTGGAAGCACTGTCATCTGCTAAGGAACTAGGAAGTCTTGTTAAAACAGCCATCTGGGGAAAATGGAACTGGGACAGGGATCTGCTCAGGAACACAAAAAAAGTCTATTGAAGATTGATCCTAAAGAAGATGGAACACTAAAAATTAGCAAAGCCACTAATTGAGACTTTTATGAGATTTTTTTCTCCAGCAATATTCAACTGTTGGCATAGGCATAAAAAAAGCAAGATACATAAAGGTATTACAGAATGGGATTTAACAAGAATTTGTGGCTGAGAGGAGAGTTAAAGGAGGTCAAGATCTAGGTAAAAGGAGGCAAAGCTCCATGGGATGTCAAGGGAAGAGACAGGAGGGAGTACAGACAGCAGCAAGACACACATCTGGAAGTCCAAGACATAATCGTGTACTGGATGTCTCAATACGGTCACAGTGCAGAGCTAATAGGATGAAAACGGTGCAACAGTCAGACTTGTGTTCAGAAAATGAGAAATAGAATTGCCATTTCAAAGGTGGAGAAATTCAAAGTAGTATCTATAGAATAGAGTAGGTAAAGTGGACTGAAGGTGAGAGTATTTTATGACATTGTTTGATTAATATCTGTCTCCTCCATTAGAACTTGATTGCATAATGGCAGGGATCACATCTGCTTTTGCTCACTGTGTTGTCATTAGTGCCTAGATATAGAAAGAACTCCCTAAATACACCTTTTATGAAGTTAATAATGCAAATAAGTCAAGGACTTTCAGGGTAGGTGTCTTAGTTTGTTTTACTATAACAAAATGCCGTAGACTGGGTGGTTTATAAACAACTGAAATTTATTTCTCACCGTTCTGGAGGCTGGAAGTCCAAGTTCAGGTGTTGGGATGGTCTGGTTCCAGTGAGGTCCCTCTTCTGGACTTGCTAACTTTCGGTTGTATCCTCACATGCTCAAAGGAGCTAGATGTCTTTCTCAGACCTCTTTTATAAGGGCACGAATCTCTTTTATGAGGGCAGAGCCCTGATGACCTAATCACTTCCCAAAGGTCCCGCCTTCTAATACCATCACCTTTGGGGGTAGCATAACACAGACATTCAGATCTTAGCAGTAGGGTATTCGAATTGCTGCCCAGAAGAATTTTGAGTTCGGTAGTTTGCCAAACATTAGGCTAAAAGCTTCTTCCCTCCAACACTTAACTGATTGGTAATTGACAGAAATAGGAAAAGGAATAAGGTGATAGAAGCAGATGCCATAAGCCTTCATATAAAGATTGGGAAAAAAAGAAAAGAGATAAAAAAGAGAGAATTACTTATTCACTCAATAAATAGTTATTGACTTTCCACAGTCTGCAAGGTTCTAGTGTTGAGAATAATCTGTGAATATAACATAGGCTCTGCTCTTCTGGAGCTTTCAAAAAGGGGATGCAAAAATTAAATTAATACGTTAAAAAGCAAACAATTAAAATTTGGACAAATGTGTTAACATATACTCATGTAGGCTTGCTTTCAATGGAAAGCTATATTTATTCTGAGTAATGAAGAGTGAATAGCTGTAAGCTCAATGACAGAAATGGAGGATGGGCTGGGAGGCGGGAACATTCCAGGAAGGTAAATATAATGTAGCAAGTAAGAATGTTACAAATAATTGCTTCCCAAGAATTGTCTTTTGGAGATATTAGAAAAATATTTCTAAATGGATTGAAATATATTTTCACTTAGGTACTCAGAGCAAATCACAGAAAATATTATTTTCTCCTTTCTTTCCCTCCCATCTCCATTCAATCCATCAGCAGGTACTGTAGCCAATATCTTCAAGATACATACCTGACTGGAGAATCTGATCAATTCTCCTCACTCTCACCACTATCACTTAGACCAAGCCACTTCATCTCTCACCTATACTGTAGCAGTGTCTTTTAATACCACTTGTTGTTTGTAAATGTGCAATCAGAATAAAAAGGCAAGTCAGATCATGCCACTGCTGCTTTTGAACATCCCAACCAATGGCTTTCCAATTGCCCTCAGAATAAATTCCAACCTCCACACGATAATCTACAAAGAATATATGTCTGGCTTTTATATCTATCTTGATCCTCATCTTATCATTAAAAATTTACTGTGCTTTAATCAAACTGGCCTGTTTTTCTTTTCTTCAGCATGCTAAACTCAATCTGGCCACAGAGCCTTGAGTACTCTACTTAAACTTCTTCACCCATGCCTTTGCAGTGCTCATTTCTTTAAATCATTCAGGTTTCGAACTCATTCATGACTTCCCTTTTTGTCTCCTACCCAAACCCGCTCTCCCCCTTCTTGGTCTGATTTTCTTATAATACTCAGTACTCTTTGTATTTACATTATTTGTTTACTTGTTTACCTTGGTTGGTGAATACAAATATACATGAATACATATACAAGTATGCAAATAAATATTAATAATAGATGCACAGATAGAAATGAAAATACTCTTTCCTCCCCAGTAGAATATAAATTCCACAAAGAGAGATAAGCCTTGTCTTTGTTCACTCTTGTATCTCCAGGTTGAGAAGAGTATCTAGCCTATTATATGCCCAATAAATGTTTGAAGATTCATAAAAGTAAACCACAGTGTTGCTTCAAAATGGCTTTTTAATATGACTGCACTTTGATGCTATATAGACCTTCCTAAAAATAATAATTTTATTAATTTCATAGTTAAATATATCATTGATAGTTCCCTTGAAAAATATCTTTTCAAACTACAAGCTACTTGATTATGGTATTTTCCATCTTTTTATGCAAACACATTTGCCCACCTCTCAGCTTTTCTATGTGCTGTTTCTTCAATATTCAATACTAGCAAATTAGACCTGAGTTCTCTTTTAAAGAAAATGCTTATTTGATATGGTAAACAAGAATTGTTCACTCTTCCAAATTGAACTAAGCTCACTGTTCCCTCAGCTTCAAAATATTTTGCCTATGGTTTCATTAATAATTAATATTCAATATTATAGATTTGTTGCTCATTGTAGTTCATATTTTGTCCCTATATTACTCTAAGCTCTTTGATAGCATTATGCATATAAACATTTAAAAACAAAACAAAAGAAACAAACACCGAATAGCAAGATTTTAAATATCGTGGTTTTTGTTTATCTGTTGAGCCTTACTGCTTTTTCAAATATAGATGCTGTTTCCTTCACACTATTTCTTCCCTTCTGTTGAACCACTTTTTTCAATTTTGCCAAAGTCACATACACATTTATAATACAAGTTGGAAAAATATCCGTTAACTGGGATTCCATTTAATTTTGAGATGTGTATTTTGCCAATCTAAGTGAGAAAGTTAAATTTCATTAAATTAACTTCAGGGCAATATGATTTGTGTCTCTAGTCACATTATATTAAATTCCCTATAAAATGACTGAGTTACTGTATGAACAGAAAAAAAAGCATACAATTAAGCAATATTCAGAGAAGTCAGATATTTTTACCTGTTGCATAAGTCTCAAATATAGTCCTAAGACCAAATATTTTACCTATTTATCTTTTTTCTGCATTCCTATATTTTGTAGCATTGATATAATAAATAATTAGGAGCAGATTTCTGTGTTTTAGTGAATTTCCATTTTAAATGCTATGACAAGTTGTGATTCAGTACTCTGATTGCAAACAAGCAGACTGACATTATATTGAAAGAAATGTGTCTGTTTTATGCTCAGAGAAGAAGTTTGTTTTGCTTGCATGTATGCCTTATGGACCTGAATATATAACTTTCTTCTATTGTGAAATTTCAAGGGAATGCAGATTAGCTCTGAATGTGCTAGTTAGAAAGCCCTCCAAAGATACCTTATGGCAATGTTGCCCTATGTTTACATAGTCAAAAGCATAAAACTTTGCTAATCTTAATTTTTATATTTATTGCAATATAATTAATTTACCTCAAATAGCACAATTAGAGTTTAATCAGACTCTCTTCTCTTTAATATTATCACCTTGAGTCACATTTCTGAAAACATTCTCAATCTTTGTTTCCAAACTGTAGAACTTAGTGGCAATAAGGCTAGAAAGAAAAAACAAAACAAAACTCTATCCTGTATTCCTCAGAAGAAATGTGAAGATGGGTTTAACTAATATTGTTATTTACACATTCATTATTATCAGGTTTAGATTTTTAAAAAGAATTTTAATATTATTAAAATAACCTTCTGAGTTGTTGGCAATATGTTTGTATGAATACCTATATGGCAAATATATGTCTATTTGTTTTAAATAAACACATATTATACAGCACATACTGCATTTTGTGCATTATAGTTGATGTACTTAATTATTATTATATATGTTAGAAAACTTTTCTCATGACTCCTCTATTATCATGAAAGCCAGCTACTATTTTGCACAGTAGTGTATTTATTCCTAGTATTTCTCATTCGAGTCATGCTCTCTTACTGAAGAAGTGCATCCTTATCTACAAAATTGGTGTTTTTGTTGGGGTAACAGCGCAAATCCCCAAGGAGAATTAAAATCCTCTCTCTGACTGTGTAATAACATGTCTTTTGTTCTCTGAGGCCGGTGAAGAGGCATGCAATCATTCCCAATGAATGTGAATGCTCACCACCAAAACCCCTGTCAAGAGGAATTATCATGTAGGGACTTCCCGATAGTCTGCAGTCCTCATCCAGAGACCGATACAGCTCTTCCCTGTGCAAGCAGCTTCTGTGCCAAGTGCCAAGATTGTCTCATGAAGACTGATTCCATCGCACAAACCGCTTCCAAGGACTGGATTTACTTTATTGATCAAGGGTTCTTCCCAGTTGGGAGTGAATGTCAGTCATATTTTTCTTTCCATAATGTAAAGTATTGATATAACCGCCCAACTCAACCCCTGCCTCCACCTGTCCTTCCTAAGATTCTAGTGAAAGCCTTTCCCACCTACCTCCTGGCCAGTCCCACCCTCCCCCAACTTTGAGTTCTAGGCTAAGCTTGCATTTAACTTCAAGCTATTACTACAAAGAAATATACATAGATTATGATCTACATGTATAAATATATTATGTTATGATAGTTAATATTATTATATACTGTTTTAGTAGATGGATTATTTTATTCAACCCTCAACTTGAGCCCGTAAAATAGAGATTATTACCTTTATGGTGTCAGTAAGTAAAGTAGGTCTCAAAACATAACTTACCTAATTTTACATAGCAAGTGAATGGTAGAACCCAGATGATTTTATCAAATTCAAGAATCCAATGTTCCCCTGTCTATTTTCTGTAAGAACCTAACTAAACCATGTTAAAATGTATAAGAACATTTGAAATCAGCTTTACTGTATTTTTCTGACCAGAATAAAGAGAAATAAATACCTCCTCAAGAAGAATTAACTTTGTAAACTTGATTATGTCTATAGTATCAAACCATTCAAAATTTGAAAATTCTAGCAAAAGTGAACATATGTATATCCAGACAAAAAGTAACAAATAAGTCTTAATAATTCACTTTTAGGAAAGTTTAAGACTTTCCTTTTTCAAAGTGAAATGTACATTTAAAAAAGAGAATACATCACTTAACACTTATTCATCTATATGTTGAATAATTGTATTATATTGATATTGCAGTTAGAAAATATATAGGTTAGACAAAATGAAACCCAAGTATTCTTATGTAATTCTTTAGGGGAGCTATTAGGAAACCATTTTTTTCTCAATTAAATGATAGAATAATACATAAATGATGTAAAGTATGAGAAAAGATAAGGCAAGAAATTCTTAATTTCATCTTTGTCTATTCTACGTGGAAGGATGCATACCTTTTTTTGTTTTTGGAGATTTTGTTATTTGTTTTTCAAGTAAATTGATTATCTTTAAATATGTTATTTTAGGTCCTTTGTTGGCAATCATTTTCCTTTAGAATTTGTATGTATAATTTTAAATACATTCATATATTTTAAATCTTCCTATGCTGAAAGAATGTATTCAATGTATACTTTGAAAGGCTGAGTGTCAGTGTTACTAACCTCATTTAATAAGATGAAAAACTATGGGGTCCTTAAGCAATACTCTTCTGGAAGATGACATAAATTAACTAAATTACATAAATTACATAAATTGCAATGCATTTTTGATAAGATTATGACTTACCAAAGTGGCCAAAATCTCATGAAGAACACTAGTGAAATTAAAATACATTTAAATTAGATTAAATGTATTAAAAAATCATATTTTCTTATGTGTATAT
The DNA here is from genome assembly GCA_963575035.1 of Avahi laniger. Lineage (NCBI taxonomy): Eukaryota > Metazoa > Chordata > Mammalia > Primates > Indriidae > Avahi > Avahi laniger. The sequence goes on from CAUYSK010054593.1 coordinate 40,554, forward strand.
GTGTGTGTGAGTGTGAGATAAACTGAATTTTTTAAAATACAATTTTCCTTTAACATATGAGACTGTTGTAAAATAAAGTGAAAGTATTTTCAACTTGGGTAACTTCAAGAGAAGCCAAAGTTATAACTAATGTAACAAAAAAACCAAAATATACTTCTCAAATAATAGAAGGAATACCTATGACTCTAATATCCAATTTATTTTCTGAATTACTATAAAATTTTTGCTAAAATTTAAATATTCTAATAGTATTTATGATAACATATAGAATTAAAATATTTCTGTCATAGGAAACTATTATAAAAATATAATAAAATTATAAATTATGTATACACATATTGCATGCATATATGCATATGCATATATATGCATGTATTTATGTGTATATGTGCACATAACTTTCATTTTGGTAGTTTATCATTAGGGAAGACACTTGAAATGGTTTCCCAAATTAGTTATGATTAGGTCTGTGTAGCCAGGAAGGTAACCAGACACAATTGAAGATTCTGTACCTCAAACACATAAGTTTACCAGTGACACTGTAAAAACGTAGATTCTGGGAGAAACCCATATTTAGATTTATGTTGTAAAAATTTTCTAAGAAAGTAGCTTCTGTATTTCTATGTATTTCATTTAAAAGAGAACTATGGCATTAGAATGATGAACATCCAAATCCTGGCTCAAATTAATTATTAGCTAATTACCATGAGCAAAGGATGTGTGTTTTTTAAGCTTTAAATTTGCCATGTATAATTAATGGGAATAACAATTTCTATAGAAGTCCAGATTTGACTTCCATCATTGTGGTCCTTGGAGACATGGGTAAACATAAATCAAGCCTCTAAATTCATATCCTTGCTCCTCCCCAAATTTGTACAAATTTCTGACCTTATTTGCTTACAGTCATTTTTGTCTCCTTTACATAAGCAGACCTGTCACAGCTTTCCTTTCGCTGGTTAACCCTTGAAGGTCTTGTGGGCTAATGAGGAGGAAAGTTGCTTTATGGGATGCACAATCAGCCCCCTATCAGGCTGAGACACCACTTCCTTTGTCATCTGGTGATAGTTGCCTCATGCTCCACAGTCTTCCAAATGTCTTCGTGCCAGAAACGTGATTCTCTTCCACGGGGAAGGGTGTTGCTAAGTCACCATTTCTGTCCTCACTCAGCATATGTGCACGTGCACACATCTACACCCACTCTTTGCCTGAGACAATTTACCTGTGTTAAAAAACAATTTTCTCAACCTTGTTTTATGACATTGAATGCTTACTCCAATAATTAAGTGGGTGAATGTTTTAAAAATCAGTAACATTACACAGTAATAAATCAATGCACTTTAGTTTCCCTTCACTTTGGACATTGCAAATTTATTCAACAGTGCTGGTTCTAAAAACACACTATTAATCTGTATAATCACTAACTTCTACCACTTTCTGGCTAAAATCCCCTGAAACCCTCTCATCTCTTTCCCTAAGTTAGAAGTTACTTTTTAACTCTCTGTTTGAAACTGATGATAAAATGTGTGGAGGTGCTGTTGGAACTAAGAGTTTACATGCTGAAAGATACTAATAATTGCAACCTTAATTTTTTGTAGTACATATTAAAGGAAAATATCCAATAGAATTTGGGAAGTCTGTATTTGTGTTTGAATGTGTGTGTGCATGTGTTTGTGTGTGTGTATGTGTGTGTGTGTGTGTGTGTGTGTGTGTGTGTGTGTTATGGAGTTGGAGGCAGTAATGAAAGCTCTGGAGTATTTCTGATCCATTGAAAACCATGCTGTTTTCAACCACAGATACTAGTAATTCAGAAGACATAACAAAGCTTTCGAGATTTTCTTTTTTCCTTAAAATTTTTAACCAGTGTGATAGTTTCAATGCAGTTGTTGTGGGTAGCTAAGGAATGACAAACCATGTATAGCTAAGGAGTTAAATAAGTCAGACCACGTGTAAGTTGATACCCTATTGCTGCTGGAAGAGTGAGGAGGCACAGAACGGAGAAACACAATCTTGCTACTTATTTTTTTCAGATGATATATACAGATTTTTCCTAGTTTTCTCAGATCTAAAGGTGAATGGGCACTTTTTTAACGGTCTTCCCAAGAACATTTCATAAAGGTAGAATTTTAGATTATTTAATGTTTATTCAAAAATATCTGTTTAGCAACTGTAGTGTTCAGTAAGGTACATGATTGGCACTAATCCCTTAACAGAGGCCTTGGTAGCTTGTAAGACTTTTCCCATTGGTTTCATCTCTTCCCCAAGAGAGCAATATTCAGCTTTGGATGCTGATGGCAGTTTTTACCACATGATGGGAGAAAACCCTTAATAAAGTCAGAGTGGCTATACGACTGACTTCGGTCAGTCGAATGCAAGCAAAAATGAGATACGTGTCACTTTGATGTAAGTGTAGAACTGGCTCTTGGCTTGTCAAAATTTTCTTTTCCCTCTTCCATGAGGATCAGAAAATTTCCAGGTAGAGGCAGCACCAATAGGTTGAGTTCCAAAATGATGATAATGTAGAGCAGAGTTTCAACCAATACATAAATATAAATATATTGCTAGGGCTTTTCTGAAGAAAAATGTGTCCTTTCCTGATGATTTCATGAAGAAATAATGTCACATTTAATATGCAAATATGCAGCATATTATATTTCTTAAAATTTTACAATTCATGCTAGCATATAAAACATTGAGAATTTTTAGGCACTGTGTATTCCAGTAGTTTTAAAAGGGATGATGGTGCTCCACTTCTTATTTTGTAGTTCCCATTTCAGAAAATGAATTTGGGGTAGTATTAGTTTAGAAGAATGATAAAAGACTTAAATAGAGAAAATACAATTTCAAAAGTAGTAACTCTCTATCTCCTAAATCAAAGCTAAAATAATCAAGAAATCAGGATCCTGAAAATTATAAGGCTGATGATCCTTTCATTGTAGCTATTATATTTATGAAAAGCCTAATTATGCCTGAAATCATTTTTATGGATTATTCTTAGAAAATGGTACATTTCTGATAAATAGTACATCATCTTGTATCCTAAAATTACTGTAATTGTATAATACTGCAAACTCTTACCATTTCTTAAAACAAAATATCTAGAAAAACAATTGTATGTGCTTTTGGATATTTCTTGGATTTTTAAAAGCAGAAAATGATTTTATATTACATTGGAATGAAAATGTTAAGGTTATATCTACAAATACTGAAGTAAACCTGAAAGTTACTTTATTGTATAATAGAATTCCATGAAACAGAGAAAGAGAGCAGGAAAAAAACCTTAAAAAAAAGAAAAAAAAAGACTTTCGAACCTGGTTTCTGAAAAAGCAACTACAAGTGATCCTTAAGGTGCTTTTGCTCCTTTATATATGCTTCAGAGAGTCAGCTCCAGAGCCACGTTGACTGGCATTAAATCTCAGCACTGCCATTTTAATATCTGTGTGATCTTGAGCAAGTTACTTACCAAATTGTATATTTTCTCATGGGCATAATAATGGTAGCTACCTCGTAAAATTGTATCAATTGAGCTAATCCATTAAAAATGTTTAGAACATGTTTGTACATTAAAAACAAAATTATTTATTATAGTCATAGAATTACCAATTCATCATTCTCTTTATAAAGATCCTTAGCTAAAATTTCGAATTAAACTATATATGGGACATTTTGGGTTTTTTTTTTTTGATCCTGATATTGATATTTTCTAAAAATTATATTTAGTACATATATTATGTGACTTGAACACCGAAAAATAGTATTCTTATTCTTACGTTAAATATTATTCATTTGTACTAGTTTTAAAGACTGTATTGTTTGAAGGAGACAATTCTATAACATTGTGAAGTAGCTGACATTTGAAATAAGAGCAAAGTCTAATTTAGTTTATTAGAACATTCAGGCATTGCATGTAATCTAGGCCTTGGAGCTAAAGATATGCATCCGATTATATTCAAATGAGATAGATGTATGCATTTACTTACATTTATCGAAAAACATTTATTTTTTCTTAATCAGGTACAAAAAATATTCGAGTAGACTCCTGGGTCAGTGCTACTTGACTTCACGGTTGTACAGCGAGCGCTGTTGGGAGTGGATCATGGAATGCTTAGGTTCTATCCTCCATTTAACTTTCACTAGCCTGTGGACCTAGGTAAATACTCAAACTTTCAGTGCCTCAGGTCCCTTATCTGTGAAATGTCAGCAATATAAAACCTACTTGATATTGTGATTTTAAGAAAAATGAAATAATGAAACTAAAATTATTGGCAGAGTGGATTATGATTGGTTAACCACTGAACATTCTCTTCATAGAAATCTATGCAGTGACTTAATATCCATAGTGTTTTCTAGTGTAAATACATAGTGTTTGAAATAATTATTACTAGGATTTAGATGTTAATAAAAACCTACAAATGCCTTAACAAGTTATGTTAACTATTAACGTAAAATAATACTCAAGAACTATTAAGCCATTGGTATATTGTCTATGATGTAATCAATCACAAAAATTGGTACTAAAAATTTAAGTATTACATTGGTGATTGATTAGAGAATTTTAAAATATGATAAATATATGGTAAATTTTAATAATTTTAAATAAGACATTTTGGAAATAAAGATATCTAAAGTATATTTATTTTATAGTTTACTTCATTACTGAAAATAATGTAAAGATTACTCCAAAAATAATAACATTGTGAATCACAAATTACTTATCCTTTGGTTCAGTACACAAACACACAAATCACTGTTCCTGACTTCAGATAAAACACTTAAAGTTACATGCTTTGAATGCCTCCAGCCTCTAGAAGTCCAATGCACTATCCATTGTGCCACAGAGAAATTTAAATAAATAAATAATTTTTAAAAATGTAAAAAAAAAAGAAAGATGTATAATGACACATATCCACCATTATAGTTTCATACAGAATAGTTTCACTGCCCTAAAAATCTTCACTGCTCTGCCTGTTCATCTCTCCCTCCCCTCTGACGCCTGACAACCACTGATCCTTTTATTGTCTTGATAGTTTGTCTCTTCCAGGATGTCATATAATTGGAATCACACACCACATAATCTTTTCAGATTGTCTTCTACTTAGTAATATGCATCAAATGTTCTGCCATAATCTCAGAAGAAGGTACATGCTAAAAATAACATTGCAAATTGTGGAGTAATTAAATAATGAGGTATATTACAAACTAATACACCTCAACTATCATAGCAAATTTTAAAATGTTGGCATTTCTGAACATGTCTTGAGTTTTTCCTTTGCAATTGTATTTGGATCCTAAGGCAAAAATTTCCAATATATTCAGTAGTGGTAAATATGCTGTCTTTGAAGGTAGACCTCTTTTTCATGCCTGGTGAACAGCATGAGTAATCAAACTTGATGATATCACTTGCAGTCACAAATCCAATTGTCTGTTAAAGAATGAGATGGATTTTCCAGGGTGACTTGTAAACTGGTCCTGAAGGGAGCTCCTAAGTACTCTGAAGCCTGAAAAAACAATACTCATGCTTGTTTTGAGAGCGCATTACATTCTTACAGCAGGAGAAAAAGCACAAGTAGAGAGAAACAACAGCTTTAGTTCAAATAAAACTCAAAAGAAAAAAAAAACATTTTTACTTGGTTTTAAAGATATTTAGCAATCAGTTACGGTAACTGAAGGGTATATTAGTCTCATAGTCAGTACTGCTAAAGTACAGTAAATAGGTTTGTCAGACATGCAATTCGAAGATCTGGATACAAACTCAGGAAAAAAATAGTCTAGCATGGTTGAACTCATAAGAACTGTTTTTGTTGTTTTATGTTCTGGGTTTTTTTTTTTCCTTTTCAATTATATTCTTCAATACAAAACTGAGCAACAACTTTCCACGTACATTATTTTCATCTAATTTTTAAGAACCTGTGACAAAGAGAGTAAGTAGCATAAGAGAGTTTACTTGACTAAGATAGCTATTCAGTCCTGTAAGTGAATATTCGCAAAGCGTATAAAAAGGTCTCTGGAAAAATGCTACTGCTCAGCGAACAATAAAGAATAGGGCTTATATTGCAATAGCTTAATTTAAAAAAAATATTAAATCATGTTGAAATAATTAACAAACATTAAAACATATAGTGGAATAAACACAATCAAGTTAGCAAATATGTACTAAAATTATTCTGATTTTCCTGTGGTAATAAATAATTATTGAGAGCATTAATGATTCTGTTAGAGAATTCAACATACATTTAAGGTCTCAAAGGATTGTCATGTCTTATGATATATGTCTATATTTTATATTAATGATACTTGAACTTTAGAGCAGGGAAACTTATTAGAACAATTAATGAAATGACAACTTGTAATTTCTTAGTGAAAGAAGAAATAATAGTAAGCCACTTGGATTTGGCAAAAATTAGTAATAGCAGATTGCATATTTTTTTTTTTTCTTGGTAGGATAACATTTTGGGAGAGAAGAAAAATTGGCTATTTTTTAAAGATTTTTGGGGACAGGAAATTGTTAAAAGAACACATAATTATTCAATTTAGTGACATTAATTATCATAAGTGTATAGTTAGTTTAAAAACATAATAGACTTGAAATAAAATAGGTGGTATAAACAGCATATTATTAAGTAACACATTCATCATATATAAAGAGATAAATTTTATATCAGATGAAGGTATTTGTGTTTTATTTTGGATCATTTGTGACTCGAGAAATAATCTGAAAGAATGTTTTTACTGGTGTTCATTTTTAGAAGAACACTTTTAGGTTCATAGTTGGTTCTCAATAACTGTATAAACGAACTGTATAGAAGGACAGATGTTTGAAAATACGTAAGCAAATGTAGAAGCCAACTTGGTAAAGTTGTAGATATTGGTTGAAACAAGCCTATAGTATTTGTAATGCAAACAGCCTTCCTGATTGCAGGCAGGAAGGTTCACAGACTGTACCTTCAAATACAATAATCATCATCACATTTCAGCTCAGATTTAGCCATCTGTTTTTGATTACATGGTACCAGCTGTCAATTTGCAGCTATTTATATTGATGTCACAAGGTGTCCTAGCTCTGCTGGAGTCCTTCAGCTGACACCCTGCGGAAGCCCAACAGTGTTTTCCCTGGAGCTCACTGTAAAGACAGCCTCATATCCTCCAATGCCAACACACACTCAAATCCGAACAGACAGGGAGCCCAGCTGGGAGCAGATCTTAAGGCCCACAGAGCAGATGCCAAAGCCTCATCAGCATCAAAAACAGTTATTGAATAGACAACTAGCAGAATAAACAATAAAATATTAATTATGTTCTTATTCACTGCACATGTACTGCACTGGCCACCTTTCTGCTCCTAAAATAACTTCCTTAAAGACTTAGGATCAGGGATGAACACTGCCTCATTAGACACTTAACACTACCCAAGATTTTTATATATTTATTTATCTATTTGTTTCCTGTCATCCTTCATCTGAATATAAGCTCTGCGAGAACAGCGGCCTTATCTGTTGTGTTAAGCAATATATCTCCATCTCCTAGAAAACTACTCAATAAATATTTGTTGAGTAAATAAAAAGTATCCCACATCTTCATCTATGGGATTTTGTTCCCAAATAGTATATAAGAATGTCTTAGAGCATCTTTTGTATATAACCAATGGAACTGAAGAGCTATTTTAATATCATCTGGTGAAGATGTATACATTCTATTATATTTCCTATGGCTCTACAAATTTTAATATATATTATCAATACATTTTGCACTACACTTTTTTTACAAGTTGTGGCTAAAAAATGACGTTAGTGTATCATTTTCTTTTCCCCTTTCATTTAGAATGTTTTTATCAATGAAAGAGGTGACTAAATCTGAGTCTGTCAGGAAAAAAATACGGTGCATGCACTTTGGACAATTTGATGAGAATTTAATGCAGAAACTGTTTATAGAAGTGTGGATGGGGCCTATGTATGGTAAGGTTCTATTTCTAATTGTGGGCTTGAAGAAGCAAAAGAAAACAGCTGTCATAAGGATACTGACAAAGACAGACACGTGTAGAGCACCTTTGATAGGAAATGTGATGTTAGTTCAAGGAATACAACTGACACTCAGTAACCTGCAAGTGATGGGGGAGGATATCTCTACCTCTTTATCTCTAATTTATATTTCATCTATCAGTCTGCCTGCCTGTCTATCCCCACTCTCACTTTCCCTCCTCCTTTGCTTTCTTGCGATTGTCCTCCATATGCTGAACTCTACCAGAGACTAAAAGGCAAAGCAGTTCCTTGAAATCATCCATACAAGTTAAGAGAAGATCTGAAAGGGGAGCCAAGTTGAGGGATAAATGCATTAGTTGCCCAATTTATCCTGCACAATAATTTTAGCAATATGCTGGGAGTAGTTTGTAAAATTTGGTTTCCCAGATAACGCGGATTAGGTTCGAATGAGATTATTTGAAAAGAAATATCCAAGAGGACATAGAGTGGCTAAAATTAAAGGGTTATCGAAACAGTTCTCACTTTTACTACTGTTCACTTCTGTTGTTATCGACAGGGTTTGGGACTACTAACTGGTGCTTAGTCTTGAGAATGAAGATTATGTTACTTGTATTTTCCACCTTTTTAATCCAAATAAAATTTTGTTACAGATTGAGAAATAAGCACTGTAATATAAACTCTAAACAGAATGTAACAGTTACTTTGGATATGTAGATATAGGATCCAATCCAATTTCTTCAAGATATTTTTGTCTTTAAGTGTTAGTTTTTAATTTTTTTCACTCTGCCTCATTTTAACCAAGTATCTTGAAAATAAAATTTCTACTTATTATCCTTACCTCTCATTTCCCACTCACACCTCCATTCTGTTATTTGATTTGTGCTCCCGAGAGTTCATGGAAATCACTTTGTCTCACTTCAGCAGCTCCTGCCAAATACAGTGGGCACTTTTCAGGCATCACCTAAAGAAGTTTCTACAAATAACACTGTGAAACAATCAAAAACACCAACATTATCAACAATATTAAAACTCTCTAATCTCTTGGCTTTTTTAACACTGTACTTCTCTTGTAAGTATATTCTGAATTCTTGGGAATCCTTAAGTCTGCTTGTTCCTCAAAATTCCAGCATTTGCTCAATGCTTTTCTTTGTACATGCTCTCCGGAGGCAAGATCATCCAAAATTTTCCTTCAAATGCATTTTTAATTTATACAAACTTAAATACAATGACGTGCACTAACTTTGTGTTTAATTTCTTGAGTTTTATCAAATGCATACGCCATATAATCACCACTCCAATCAAGATATAGATTGCGCCCATCACTCCAGAAAAGTCATTCATTCCCCATTTCAGTTAAACCTCCTTTCTCAGCCAAAGGTACCACCACTTTTCTGATTTTGACCATTTATGATAGGTTACTTTTTCCTGTACCTGATTTATGTGAATAGAAGCAATGGTAGGTAAATACAATTTCAATCAGGGTTATTTTATTTGCTATGTTGTCTGTGAGCTTTATCCATGTTGTTGAGTGCGTCACTAGGTTTCCCCCTTTTTACTGTGGAGCATTAGCTTGTTTTATTATTAAACCACGTTTGTTTGTTCATTCACCTGTTCATATTGGGTTGTTTCCCATTTCAGACAATTACAAACTATATTTTTGGCAAAAAGTGATTCATAATAATACCTTATTTTCCTGAAAGTCTGTATGATTGGTGTAATTATGTCCTCTTTCATTCCTAACATATTTAACTTGTGTTGCACTCATTCTCTCTTTCTCTGTCTTACTCTTTCATTCATCTTGTTAAAAAAATAACCATCTTATTAATGTTTTCAAAGCAATAACTTCTGGCTTCTAAATTTTATTGAATGGCTCTTGCTTTTTATTTTTTCAATATTTTCTTTTATTCTTATTATTTCATCTCTTCTATATACTTTAGGTTATATTTTTCTTTTTATTTCTAGCTCCTTAAGATGAAATTATATTATTTAATTAAAACTTCTCTTTTTTCTTCATAGAAACATTTAAATATCCAGTTTTCCCTATAATCCCTACTTTATCTGCATCCTGCAAATTCTATCTTCATTACATTACAGTTTGAAGTTTTTCTAATTTTTCTTTATTTTTGACCTCTGCTTTACATAAAAATGTGTTTAATTTCCAATTACTTGAGGGTCTTCCTAAGTATTTTATTTATAATGTTTTCCAATTTAACTCCATTGTAATCAGAAATACTCATTATGATTCCTAGCTTTTAAAATTGACGTATTTAGCCCAACATGATTTATCTTGATGAACAAGCCATGTGCTGATGAAAATAATATTATTATATATAACATTCTAAAGATATCCTGTAGGTCAAGGATCATATCATTCATATCATTTTTTTTACTTCATATATTTTAGCATTTTTTGACTTTTTTATTTTAAAAACAATTGTATAACTAAAATTGCTGAATTTAGTCATTCCACAATGTATATATACTTCACATATATTTTTAATATCTTTTATGTGATTACTCAATAATTCTTTTTATTTTGACTACCTGTGTTACCGTATCGGTTTTTGAGAGAGAGAGAGAGGTGTTAAAACATCGAACTATGATTGTTGTTGTCTATATTTACCTTTATTTCTGTCAATTTTTGCTTTATGTATTTTTAAATGGTTGTTGATAAAATACACATTAAGTAGTGTTATGTCTTGTCTTCTTAATGTTGTAATATTCCTTGTCCTGAAATCTACTTTTCTGAATTAAATAAAAATTCACCAGTTCTCTTGTGCATACACCTTCCATGTTTTATTCTCTTCTATATTTTTACTTTCACACTAATTTTTCCTTTACATCTAAAGTTTTTTCTCTGGTAGGTAGCAAGTTTGTGGTTTCACTTTTTATCAATCTAACAATATTTTTTGTTTCATTTTTAATTAGAGTGCTTAGTCCATTTATATTTAACATAATAATTTACAGGTTTGTGTTTAAGTCTAACATTTTGCTTTTTGTTTTATAGTTTCTGATCTATTTTTTCTTCTACCATCTTTTTCTGCCTTTCTTTTAATATTTCTTTTTATTTCCTCTATTAGATGTTTCACTACACCTTTATTTTCTGCTTTCCCTAGAAATTTTAAAATACATTTGTAACTTATGACAGTATACTTAAAAATAAGATACTACTATGTATAACTGTAAGAACTGTTCAACAGTAATATTTTATTCCTCTCATTTATATTATTATTGTATTTAGATTTTGCAAATTTAGCAAATGAAAATACAGCAAACATACACATAATGTGTATATATGTAAATGCATAAGACTCACACCACGAAATTATGTGTTGGTTATCTAAAATTCAAATTTAAATGACTATCCTTGTTTTATCTGGCAACCTTATATGTATTTTATATTTATTTATAACACATAATACTTTGTTTTAAACAGTTTTTTAATTCAAAAATATTAAGATAAAAAATAAAAGGTAGGCAAGGATTTTAATAAAGAAGTCATTAAAATGTTACAGAAATCAAAATACATTATAAAGTACTACTTTCTAGTCCTTTAATCATCACTCTCATTAAATCTGTAATACTTTCCAATTTTTATATTAGCATTTCCTCAACATCTTTATGTCACTAAAAATCTATTTTATTTATACTTTTCTGACAATTTAAATGTATCTGATATTTCTAATAAAATTTTCATTTACTTATGTTTAATTTTTTAACTAGTCTACAAAGTATTTTAGAGGAAATGCTATGCTTTATATTTCATACTCATATTTGTGTCTTGACACCAAACGACTATTATTTGATATTAGGTAACACTAGTTAGTTCCAAAGAAAGATCATAATGTTCTCCTAAGCCTTCTTTTGATATTTTTTTCTTACATTATGAAATGTAGGAATAAGGAAAAATTTCAATATAAATCAAAATCTTTATTTTCCACACATAAGGTATAGATGTAAAAACACAAACAGATGCACAATTTCCTGTCTTTACCATTATTTGGTAATATTAACAAGGCAGTATTTTATTGTTTTCCTTTGTTTGCTGTCTCATTTTGCCTTAACTTTACTTTGAAATTATCCTTAAATGATTAACTATAATTATTATTTATTTTTCATGTGCAAATTCTATATATATTTTGTTGAATTCCCCTACTTGTCAAAATTTAAAAATACATACATCATTAAAATAACCTAATAAAAATGGCTCTTTTAAGCTTAGAAAGCCATCAAGTCAAATGGTTAACATTATATAACTTCCATAATGATATATTAGCATTTATTATTGACCCTGAAAGTCAAATACATGTATTTTATAAATGAAAACGCACTTGTAATTTCAAAGGAGTCAGCATTGCTTCTGTGAGTAGATAAAAGGATATTAAATGCATAATGAAGAAAATGCACCCACATCGTAAACCATAAAGAGGATTTTTTTACCTTATTCAAAGCCTCAGTAAAAGTTAACCTTTATAAAGTGCTTTGTTTTTCTTTATGGTATTTCAAATACTAGGATTTGTTGTGTAATTGGATTCCTTTCTTCATGAATCACAGACAAAGACAGAGGCAATCTCACAGATTCAGTAGTGCAATCCTCTTAGTTTATTAATGATATTAAAGTGCTTCATCTATGTTAAATGTCTTGGTTAGTTTCATTATTTCAAATTTCTTGCCATCTCATAACCTCAAACTAATGGAATGCCAACTTTTCCCAAAAATCCACTGAATTTTTTTTCCCTAACATCAATGACACTCTATTTATTTACCATATATAATAGGCATGTATCAGGATTGATTTGATAAAATTTTACAGTATTGGAAATTGTTGAGCTCTTCTTGCATCTTGAAATTTTTAATGGTATTGTTTTCTAAATTTCCCCTGACACTTCTTTGACAACATCTTTTTGGTCTCTTTCAGGGGCTCCCATTTCTCCTTCATTAGTTTTAAGAAAGTGTCTTTCTCAGATCCCACATTTTGTGCTCTTCTTTTTCACAATATACTCTCTTTGGATGACCTCAACATCACTTCTGTTTTTGTTCCAAAGAAATTGCTAGTCATTCTGTATCCCATTTTCAATAGAAAATATTCTCTCAATTATTCAAATCATAAAATAGGAAAATTATCCATATTCTTAAAGAAATATCTTTTTGCATTCTTAAATACCTCTTCATATATCTCTTTTTTACATCTCTATTCTCCCTATTTTGAGTTGAAAAATATTTTGAAAGTCCAAATTTTCACAATATCTTAAATATTTCTTCTCAACAGACTATTCTCATCACTGTTTCCAATGTTCTCTTCCTAATATCTAAATTTGGTTATATAAAGGTCTTGCTTAAAATAGATTCCTTGATTTGATTACATAATAGCTTTGCATAAAATAGCTTCACTGATATATTCCAAACTCCTTAAAAGAGCAGACGAGAGCCTCCACGAGCAGTTTGTCACCCACCGAACCCCTTAGCAGCCTTCCCCCCTGAGGAATGCTGCACTGTGTGCAGGTGCAGGAACGTGTATTATCGATAATCAACTCCATGAAATTCTTGCAATTCTTGCTGTCTGGAATGATCATCTCACCTCACAAAAATCACCACTTCACTATCCTATTTACAGCTCATTTAGTTTGATTTTCATGCAGTCTATAAATTCTTCTGCTCTCACTCTGGGAACTTTGTTAGTTATCCCTCATCTGAAGTGTCCTCAAGCCTTGTAAATGTACACTACATACAACAGTGCAATAACATTTACCATGTTATATGACAGTGGTGTGTTTATATACAGGAATTTTTTATAGCCTTCTATTGAGCCTCTTTCATCTCCAAACTATTGTCCCTAGTACATAGTTAGAATCTGTTGAATGAATTAAGGGTCTTAATTGGACAATGTCCCTTACTACTATTCAAATTATTTAATAAGATTAATAAAATCGCAAATCACTACTTTCAACATTATTTTAAAATACAGTTTTCACCAAATTATCTCTAAAACCTTAAGAATTATTTTATTTTTATTTTTCAGAATGGCATATTTATGTATATATATATGTGCTATTGTATTATGGATTACTGTGCTATTAAGAAGTATAATGTAGTACAAATAAAACAGAAGTTATTTAATGAGTGCTATTACTTTGAGAGGTTTCCTAAATAGCTCTTAATTTTTAAAACTAAAATCTTGTGAAAAAACATATTAGAATAAAACACTCTATTAAATTAGAATAGTAAGAAAGAAATTGAAATTTATTTATGTTTTAATCTCGAATATACTATAATGTAACTTTTTGAAACTGGAAATTAAAATCAACATAAAATGATACCATTTTATGTTTTTATGTGATTTTTTTCTATAACAGAACAGAGAGTAACCTTGGAGAATTAAACCTTTCAATTTTATTTCCAAATTTTGTATTATCTTCTCAAAATACCACAAAAAATGCATTCAGGTGATGAAAATGTCAATTTAATAACCAGGCAGATGGTGCTTGCTTTTCTATCAATTACATAGTATAAAATATGTTTCAAAGTAGGAAAAAAATACAGTTTAAATATCTAAACAAAAATTTGCACTATGTCCATGGATTCAATTTGTAGAATGACTAAAAGAAGTCAAAGACGTTTCTTCTCTTAAAATAAAATATATTGTTTATATTTAAGGTCTACAACATAATGTCATAAAATATGTACTTATGGTAAAATGATCACTATAGTGAAATGATTTACCATATCCATCGTCTGGATAGTTACCAAGCCCCCACCCTCATGGCAATAACAGCCATAATCTACTCAGCAAAAAATCTGTATACAAAAATCTTTTGTAATGCTAGGACACGAAGTTTCATTTCAACTTCTAGGAAAACATGTAAAGTTGTGATTTTCAAATATTCTAAGCATCCTAGAAATTTATTGCTGATAGGGATCCATATATATGTCACGCAATACCACTCTTGGGGGCAAAGGCAATATATGTAACCTGAACATTTGTACCCCTGTAAGATATTGTATAAAAACACAGTAACAACGCAGAATCCTAGAAGTCAAAGAGATGTTAATACATTCTGATCCTATCACCCTCACCACGATTTTTTTAAGTATCTGCTCAATTTGAGAAAATGCCAGTTTATTTATTTTTATGTTAATTTGTGAAGTCCTCAATATTCTGGGGTTCATGATGTCAAAACTATAGAACAACTATTTCACAAACATTTCTTCAAGGGACACTTTTCACTTAATTTTATGTTTTGTGAAACAAATAGGAGCATCTTCAGTTTGCAATACTGCTATTACTAATACCTTCGTTTTGCAGACAATCTCTAGTCAGAGATTTTTTTTTGCAACCCCCTTTTTTTATTTCAGCATATTATGGGGGTACAAATGTTTAGGTTACGTATGTTGGCTTTGCCCTCCCCCCCCAGTCAGTGCTTCTAGCATGTCCATCCCCCAGAGGGTGCCTGTCGCATTCATTATGTATGTATATACCCATCCCCTCCTGCCCCCTCCCACCTGCCCGACACCCAAAAAATGTTATTCCTATATGTACACTTAGGTGTTGATCAGTGAAACCAATCTGATGGTGAGTACATGTGGTAGTATATTTGCTATTTTATGCAATAGAGCTCCTGCAAGAGTCATCAAAACACTGACGTAGCTCTGCTGCAGC
>CAUYSK010054597.1:0-18876 GCA_963575035.1 Avahi laniger
AAGTGTTGGCAAGGATGTGAAGAAAAGAGAACCCTTGTATACTGTTGGTAGGAATGTAAATTGGTATAACCATATGAAAAACAATAAAGAGGTTCCTCAAAAAATTTAAAATAAAACTACTATGTAATCCAGCAATTCTATTTCTGGGTATGTATCTAAAGGAATTAAAATCAGTATGTGTAAGAGATATCTGCATTCTCATGTTCACTGCAGCATTATTTATGATAGTCAAGATATGGAATAAATCTAAGTGATCATTGATGAATGAATGGACAAATACTATGTGCTATATATAGACTATAGAATATAATATGCCCTTTAAAAGAAGGAAATTGATTTGCAACAACATGTATGTACCTGGAAGACATGCTGAGTGAAATAAGACGAATACATGAAATAAGGCACAGAAAGACAAATACTACATGGTCTCACTCATCTGTAGCATCTTAAATAGTTGAAGTCATAGAAACAGAAAGTATAATGGTGGTTGCCAGAGAGGGCCAGGGAGAAGGAAGTGGGGAGATGTTGGACAAAAGGCACAAAATTTTACTTATGCAGAATTAACATAAGTGATCTAAAGTATATCATGGTGACTGCAGCTAATAATATTGTATTGTATACTTAACATTTACTAAGAGAGCAGATCTTACATGTTCTTGTCACACATACAAAAAAAGGTAACCATGAGGAGATTGATATAAGTTATTAAAAACAATGTTGGCAAATTCTTCCTACATTTCAGAAAAAATATAAAGTTTCCTCCTAAATATCAGTGATAAAAGTGAGAAATAAAACTTGCTGGGGTCAGTGAGCTAAGATGGACCACATACTGAAAGTACTGAGTCTAAGAAGCCAAGTGCTTGGACTGGTGTGAACGGGAGTCCATATATGTAAATATTCTACTCTGAGGTTGACTAATGATGTCTTTTTTCATGTAAGAATTTTACTGTCTCTGAAAATCATTACTTAATCTTGGAGGGAATGTTTGTGCTTAATCTTTTTCAACTAGTTATTTTATTAGGTTGGCAACCAGTACAACAGAGATTGCAAAAAAAAAAAAAGAAAAGAAAATGCAGGCCTGATTCTCACCCCAAGGCAGGAGAACAGTGAAAAGGACTGGAAGTGGCAACTGAAGCTCAACGTGGACCAGTCTGTTGGTCTCCTAGGCATGATTGAGTGTCTGGGCTTAGAAAAGATGCTCCCATGATGCGATTGTACGCTGTTGGATTATTCCATGGATACTCATCAATCAAGTTCACCCCAAGGGTTGAGGATAGGTGTCTTCTGAGATCTTTGGAAATGCTCACCATAAATCATCTTTGGAAGAGGGAACAAGAAATGAGGGCCAGAAAGCTGAATATTGAGCTCTGTCCATGAGGTGTTCTCTTTTCCTTTCTGAACTTTGTGGTTATTTCCTTGGAATGCAATGACGTACAAAAGTAAGCCACCCTCGCTTCAGGGCAGTGATCACGGAACTAGGCAGGGACACCCCATTGGAAACCCCTAAGAATGGATATGGATTTGAATCTGCGTGCTTGTGGACTGGTCACATTTAGCCGGACTTCCCTATCTGTGCCATATTTACATTCTTTCTTTTATTCTTGAACTTCTGTAAAAAAATTGTTTACATGTTTAAATATTGTTTCAGCTATCACTGTTGAAAATTAAGGGAAGTGTTTGTCCCCACATATGGAGCAACAGTAATCCCAGATGTTTGGGTCCATATATAAGTACTCCAGGAACTGTGGAGGTGGTAGCAATGGAGTCAGCCAAATGGATGGTTGAGCTAAAAGGGACATCATCACAGATGTTTAGAATGTATCAGCCTACTCTGAGGAATCCAGAAAGTATTTGGGGAAGTAAGACTAATGAACATCAACAAAACTTAAAAAAAGGATGCAAAATGATGTGCTTATTGCAGAGTAGAGGAACGGGAACTTGAGTGAGTCATTGCAATTTCAGGACTAAGGAAAATATGACCTATTTTGTGGTTATAAGCTGGAAAAAACCTTGTCGTATCTAACTATGTGCATTTAGTTCTATAATTTTTAGGAGTAGCCATTAGGGATTGGTTTCTCTGTGTGGTTTTTCTGCCACCTCCAAGAAACAGATGTGAAAACATACTGAACTGCTCTTTTCACAGCACCAACCTGGGTGTGGCCTAAGGGATAGAGTAGAAATACACGGTTCTAGAAATTTAGATTATATTCTTTTCTGCTTTCATTCATTTATACATAAGTGAAATCTGGTTAACATAAGCATCAAGGGCACCCTTCTAGAAGAAAAGAATTTTAATGGCTTTCAAAAATGGGCAATTTGTAGACAAGGGGTAATCATCATTATTACCAATTTATAATAGCCAACATTTACTTAGCACTTACTCTTTCCTTTGCATATATTACCTCTAATTCTTTCTACAACATTGCAAATAAAGCATTGTTATTCCCACTTACTTATTACCAAGCTGAAGCTCGGAGATGTTAAGTGAGTTGCAAAAGATAGCTCACCTAACAAGTGATCATGTCAGAATTCAGACCTAGTTTGGCCTGGCTCCAGTGCCAGTGACTATTTCTGCAAGTCAGAATGCTGCCAGACATAGTTTTGTCTAGATTATTTATCCTTCGGTTCTTAGGTTGCTTTTTTCCTCACTTTTGTTCCATAAGCTAACCAAGACATCTTCCTTTCACAGTATTGTCTATGACTCACTCATTCAAGTGCTAAGTCTGATTGGTTATTACCTATGGCTGTATCTCTGCAGTACCACCCAAGTTAGCACATGATTTCCAACAAGTGATCAATTTCTTTCTTTCTTTTTTTTGTTTTGTGGTTTTTTTTTTTATTTCAGCATATTACAGGGGTACAAATGTTTAGGTTACATATACTGCCTTTGCCCCACCCGAGTCAGAGCTACAAGCGTGTCCATCCCCCAGACAGTGTGCACTGCCTGGCTCCTTGACTGACATAATATCATTTGCTACAGCAGTTACTAAACGACTTGAATTGTTTGCCTTATGTTTCTCCACTTGTAGCTAATCAGAAATTTGGCTAGAGTTAGAATCAATGAAATTCAAATTAAATCAAATTATACCTTTATTTAAATCATTAGTCAGAAAGATTTGATTTATGTCTTTCCTTCCCCTACTCTACCAGAAGCATTTACTACATGACATAACCTAAATCGTAATACATAATTTTCACAACTCAGACAAGAATGTCAATTTAATTTTTAGAAAGCTACACAGTGTGCATTTGCAATAATTTATAGTGTTATTTTATCAGATTAATTCTGCAGTTGCATCAGAAAACTGCACATCTAGATTTGCACATCTAAATAGTTTTACATCCATCATCTTCAAAGCAGTTTCTTCCAGAAAGAAACATTTTTCATAAGGGTTCCTTTGGGCTATTTCTTAGGTGAACTGTTTGAATTTTACATAAAGGCCTATTTTTTAAGTATGGAAGAAAACTTCATTAAAATCTTTTCAAACAGGAAGGTCACTTTTTGGTTATACTGTTGGGGTAGGTTTTGTTTACTTTATACTATTTTGTTATTAAATCTCAGATTAATGAAGGCCAGTACAAATCAATACAAATAGTTGGATATTTAAAATTCCTGTTATTTACTGTATACTGTGCTGATTGATCAATTCACCTCCAAGATTTCATTTAATTCTTGTACCAACATTCAGAAGTAAGGTTTTATTATCCCTATTTTGTTTATGGGAAAAAAAAAACAGGCACAAAGAGGTGAGAGTTAATGTGTCAAAAGCCACACTAAATGTGATTCACATCCTTGGTGAGGATGTATGCTTTTCTGGCCAAACTGGGAATTTAACTCCTATTGTTTCTGGACTATTTTACTCAAATGGTAAAACACTGGTCTTTCTTAGCATCTCCCTTCCTTAATTTGATCTATACCATTCCTGAAAGTTATTTTACCCTTTTGAAATTTAGCAATTTTAAAACTGTACTCCAATTTGACAACAAAGAAAAAAGGAAAAAATAGATCAGTCTTGGAAAAGTAAAACAAAAAGCTCTGTCCACTTTATTTTTGAGACAAGTTAGTATGTAGAAATATTCCGTTACTTATGCAAATGTCAGCAAAGACAACCAGGGCCACAAAAGAAGCTCAGTCCCTCCTTCACATTATGATACTTTAGAAAATATGTTTGCTTTGGCCTCGTGACAGTGAACACTAAATTGCATGATCTCAAAGATACACTAGCTAACAACAAATCTCACTTAAAATGCTGTAGAAAAAGATAAAGTTTAGAGGTCCCCATCCCTCCACAGAAAGCATAAACTTTGATTTTCCAAAACTAGATTCCAAAATATAATGTGGCTCATAGTATAAAAATTAAGACAATTATTAAAAGGAAAGAAATTGGAAGTAATTAATATTAATACTTTTATTCCAAATTAGAGGTTATGCATATAAGAATTTATAATGTACTAATGAAATAAATATTAAATGTGACAGATAAATATAGAAAAATATTCCAAGAAAAATTTAATATAATGTGATAAATTCAAAAAATTCGATAAATCATTAAATCTATAGTTATGTAATAGTATCACTACAAAATTTTTGATTACCCATAAGAGTCCATAGTAATTGAAGCATTAAATGATAATGTAAGCTGCAATTCAAAGACCTCTGACAATTAGGTAATACATAAAAATAAATGGGTGATTGAGATAAATCAGAAAACAAAAAAAAGTTTAGTTGGTATGGTCAAGAAACTGTATTCATAGAATAGAAAAAATGCAATCCAAATAAAAAAGAACAAAGAAATTTAAGTAATGTAATTAAATACACAAATTTCTAGAAATCTCAAATAACTATTAATAATTATCACTCATTAAAGGCTATTGGCAATGTTCCAACATCTTGAAAAGTGAGGAGTACAATTTATTATGACCACAATAAATTTCAGATATTTGAAAGTGTGAATTAATATATTTGTATTTTCTATTGTTTTGGTGTCTTCTGACACCAATGATAAGTTACATAGGAGATATGGCAATACTCAAATATGACACATTATCATCCTCTTACTTATTTTCTCATTGGCAGTATGAGTCTATCAGGTACAGCTAACTTGTCCCTAGAAACTTTTGCATTGCTCAATTTTATATTCAGTTTCAGAATGCAAAACTCATTTTCCCCATCTGACACTGACCATGACCATATTCTCTTTCTGTCTGCTTCATTTACGCATCTCAACTAACTAAAAATATGCCGCAGTAATACTTCAAATACCTAGAAAGATGACAAAAATAAATTTCTAGAATTAGGATACTTCTATACAAAAATACAGAGAGCCAAAATACCCTATTTTTGTTGTGAATTGTAATACTGTTTTGCAAAGATGAGTATCTAGTTGCAAGGTTTATGTGCTACTATGAGTATCTGAATTTGTTTCATTCATTTTTTATGGTTATTGCATTTTTGTTCAAAGTGAAATGATATTAAAATATTAAAAATATAATATTTCATATATTTATAAATATTTATACAAATATGTTACATTTGTATAAATATATATTTATGTAGTAAATATGTTTAAATTCACATGCCCTCAACTGTCTTTTGAATAATCTCAGTCTAAACATAAATTTACAGAACCTTTTAAAATGTAGAAGTCCAAGATTATTAAAGATAGTTTTCACAGAGATAAGTATTATCTCAGTTATGTGTCTAAAAGACATCTTTGAAATCATTTTAGCAAAATAACCTCTTGTAGTTCCATCTGATCTAATGAATACCGCAGTGCTGAACTGGGTAAGAAACTTTGGGACATTTTAGAAGTAGAGGCTGAAGACGTAAGTATGTCTATAGACAAACATTTTTCAAAATAGTGATTGGTCTTAGGTAACAAAGCTTTGTTTTTGTGATACAAAGCTTGCTAATTGAAACTTTTAATCTGAATGTTGTCTGAATTCTGTTAAATGTTACTTTCCTACCTCGATTCAAATTTCCTAAATGTTCATTTTCACGTTGAGTATTGTTACACTATCTGCCTCATTATGCTAAAGAAAGACGAAGTAAGCTATTAAGATTCTGAACAGCCTAAGAGTTGTTATGATATAGAATGTCATTCATTTTTATGAGTTGGCTGTCAGTTCAGACTGCAATAAAGTTATAATTCCTCCCTGGCAGTATGTGATGTCTAGTGTTGCTGCAAAATTCTTATGAAAATTTCAATAATTGTAAATTAAAGGAAAAGTAAATACGACTTTTATGGAGCGGTTGCTTCTGAAAGTCAAGTGTTACAGAACAGGACTTTGCAATACAGACATTATTTGCTTTGTAGTTCTGAATCATCATAAGACCACTGGTTTTTGTTTTTTTCATCTTTTAACTAAAAAAATGTTTGGACCTAAGAGTCTTTCAGTACTTTCAGCTGCAGAGCCAGGCTTGCCAACGCTGAGGGAAAGGTGTGATGAGAAAGCAGCATTATTGCCTCAGAGAGTCTATCCTTAAATTGTTGCATGATGTCATTTGCCAGAAAACCTGACAGTTGCAATCTGAAAAGAAAATTTCTAAAATTAAATATTTGGAAGGGTGGAAACAGAAAGTGTTTCACATGTTATCTCCTGACCTTAGTAAATGAATATGTTAATGTGATATTCAGCTTGCAAATTTTCTCACACAAAATAGAAAACCGCTACAAGAAAGATCCTCCTAGGATGGATAATGCTGTATTATTTAAGTATGTGTTACTGAAAAAAGTGCAAACTGTCATTCAGAACAAATAAATTTATACTCAGAGTTCTCTTGTGTCTTCATTGTTTAGTTGGCTGAAAAGTATATAGTTGCAAAGTTAGGAAATATTTTAAATTAAGTAGATGACAAATTTCATCATAATGATGTGATTGGGAAAGTGCGTATAAAGGAAGACTAGCAATTTTATGCTACATATTTCATTGCATTTATTCTCATCTCTGTCATCTTATATTACAGTAGCTTAAGGATAGAAATTTGGTGCTTTTTAAGCTCCATCTAACTTCGTTCAGTGCTAGTAAGATACAATAATTGGGGCTAATTTGACAAATATGTAGAGATCCGTGAAATAAGATTTGCATGACAGTATAAAGACATTTTGTCTAAAAATAGTTTCACCCACTGGCCTTTCAGGGTACACCTTAAATTCTACTGCTTAACAGAGAATCTTTATTATGAGTGTTTAGCTGTGAGTCTTTAGTTAGTATATACTAATACTTTAGTAATATATTATTGTTTTATCCTCAATCTAGAGGCGTGGATTAGTGATATTTTTCCCACTAGATTCCAGAATATTTCTGCCTTTAGGCCACCACAGTTGCATTGCCATGGAATCTACCAATTGAACATAGTCGCAGTGATCATAGTGTGAACAATTGAGAAAGAACAAAAATGTCACTGAATCAGCAAAATACGCCCATTCTATGAAACTTTATTAGTTAGAGCTTAGTTGTTTCTCTAAGTGTTATGCATAGATCATGCATGCATCAAAATCATCTGAATGCCTGTTAGAATGCTGATTTCAGGATCGTACCTCAGAGCTACTGCAGTAGAGTCTGTGTGGATTTTTTTTAAGTAAACTTCATTTTTGGGGGGGTCAGTAGACATTCACAGAAAAATTGAGTGGAAAATACAAAGATTGCCCCTGCACCCCTGACCCCGCACTTTCAGAGGCTCCTCCATGATCAGCATCCCCCACTAGAGTGGCATATTTGTTAGAACTGATGACCCTGCATTGACACATCGTTTCCATCCAACGTCCACAGTTTACATTAGGGCTCACTCTTGGTGTTGTATGGACTATGGGTTTGGACAAATGTGTAATGATGTGTATCCACCATTACATTATCATATAGAGTAGTTTTGCTACGATGCTGAAAATCTTTTGTGTTGTGCCTAGTAATCCCTCTCTCCCCTCTAACTCCTGGTAACCATTGCTCTTTTTACTATCTCCATAGTTTTGCCTTTTTAGATTGATTTCTTTCACCTAATGAAGTTTAAGTTTCCTTCATGTGTTTTCATGGCTTAATAGCGGATTTTGTTTTAGCAAAGAATAATATTCCATTATCTGGATGTACCCCAGTTTATTTATCCATTCGTCTATTGAAGAACATCTTTTTTGACTCCAAGTTTTGGCAATTAGGAATAAAGCTGCTATAAACATCCAAGCATAGGTTTTTGCATGAACATAAATTTTCAACCCCTTTGGGTAAATACCAAAGAATATGACTGCTGAATTGTATGGTGAGAGTATGTTTAATTTTATAAGAAACTGCCAAACTGTCTTCCAAAGTGGCTGTGTCATTTTGCAATCCCTCTAGGAATGGATGAGCGTTTCCATTGTTCCACATCTTTGCATCTGGTGTTGTCAGTATTCTGCATTTTAGCTATTCTAATAAGAATGTAGGACTACCTCATTGTTGTCTTAATTTGCATTTCCCTGATGACATATGATGTGAAACATCTTTTCATATGCTTATTTGCCATTTGTGTATCTTCTTGATGAGGTGTCTGTCAAGATATTTGGTCCATTTGTTATTCAGATTGTTGGTTTTCTAATATTTGAGTTGTAAGAGTTCTGTGTATATTTCTGGTATAGAAACAGAAACATAGACCAATGGAACAGGATAGAGACCCCAGAAATAATCCATGCATATGATCAGTTTTTTTTCAAAGAAGGTGTCAAAAACACACAATGAAGGAAAGGATAGTCTCTTCAATGAATAGTATTGAAAAACTAGATATCCACATGCAGAAGAGTGAGATTTGACCCTCATCTCACACCTATATAAAAATTTACTTGAGATGAATTACATACTTGAATGAAAGACCTGAAACGAGAAGAAAACAAGAGAAACGCTTCATGACTTTGGTCTGGGCAAAGATTTTTTTGGATACAAAAACAAAAATAGACAAATGGGACTGCATCAAACTGAAGAGCACACAAAATGAAAAAAGTCAACAGAGTGAAGAGACAACCTACAGAATGGAAGAAAAAAATCTGCAAACCATACATCTGATAAAGTGTTAATGTCCAAAATATGTAAGGAATTCAGACAAATAAATAACAAGAAAACAAGAAATCCAATTACAAAATGAGCAAAGGACCTGAATAGATGTTTCAAAAAATAAGACATACAAATAACCAACAAGTATATGAAGAATGCTCAATATCACTAATCAACAGGGAAATACAAATCAAAACTACAAATGAGATATCACCTTATACCTGTTAAAATGGCTATTAGCAAAAAGACAAAAAAGCTATGTGTTGGCAAGAATGTGGAGAAAAAGGAAGCCTTATACACTGTTAGTGGGAATATAAATTAATACAGCCATTAGGAAAACAGTGTGAAGTTTCCTCAAAAAGTTAAAAATAGAACTAACATATGTTCCCACAATCCCACTTCTGGGGATATATCCAAAAGAATTGAAATCAGTGTGCTGAAGACATATCTGCACTCCCATGCTCATTGCAGCATCATTCACAGTAACCAAGTTATAGAGTCAATTCAAGTGCCATCAAAAAATAAATGAATAAAGAAAATGTGGTATATGTATGCAACAAAATATTATTTATTTTAAAAAGGAAGAAACTCCTGTCATTTATGGCACTATGGACAAGCCTAGTTGACATTATGTTAAGTGAAATAAGCCAGGCACAAAAGTTAAATATCACTTCATCTCACCTATATGTGGAGTGTGAAAATGCTAAACTCATAGAAATAGAGAGCAAATAATGATTACCAGAGGCTGGGGGTGAGGGCGTGGGGAGATGTTAGTCAAAGAACACAAAATTTCAATTAGACAGGAGGAATAAGTTTAAGAAATCTATTGTACATCATGGTGACAATAGTTAATAACAATACATTGTATATTTGAAAATTGCTAAGAGAGTAGATTGTAAGTGTTCTCGCCACCAAATTAATAAGGTAATGCATCTGGTAAATACATTCGATTTAGCCTTTCCATAAGGTATACAGATATCAAAACATCATGGTGTACACCAAGAACATATATGATGCTTGCTTCTCAATTAAAATAAATTCTAGAAAGAATTATTTGCATATTTTGGGTAGCACTTCTTTAACTGATGCCTTTTGCAAATGTTTTCTCCCACTCTCTGTTTTGTCCATTCATTCTCTTGACATTGTGTTTGAATTTTACTTGATCACCCATCAGCATGTTACAAACTCCAAGGTGATTCCGATGGACATGGAAGCTTTTACCAGTGGTGTCAATGTTGGTTGATGATTGCTCCTGTGCTGCTAAAAGCACTGATGTCTGAAAGCTCAGTCTACCTGGCAGCATGTTAAAAACTCCTTCTAATATGTAGAATTATGTAATAATTATGTAATAAATAGGATACGCATTGAAACATGGTTTTAACTTTGTTCCTCTGATTGTAATGTTTCCCCTATGGATGCCTTCAAGATTATCTGTTTATTTTTGGATCTTAGCCTTTATTACATGCCTACGAGTGTTTATATTTTTATTCATTCTGTTTGAGGTTCATTATGATTCTTGGATCCGTGAATTATTGTCATATTCATTTTGGAAAAATTCTTGGTGATTATCTCTTCAAATATTTCTTCTACCCTGAACTCTCTGTCCATTTTTCTAGGACTCCAATTATAGATATATTATTGTATTGCATTTGGTCTCACAGATTTTGAATGCTTTTTTCCCTTTTTGTTGTTGTTAGCTAGTTCTTTGGTTTTTTAAGTGTCTTCCTTTTTGCACTTTGATGGGGTTCATTTCTATCAAACTGTCTTAAAGTGTGCTTACTCTTTGCTCTTTCCTCTCTGCTGATAAATTCATCAAAGAAATTCTTCAGCTTAGATATTATATTTTGTATTTCTAATGTGTCCATTTCATTGTTTTTATAGTTTCTGACTCTGTTGAAATGTGCTGATTATTCATATCGTCCACTTTTTTCACTAAATCATTTAACATATCCATCATGATTATTTCAATACAGTTTCTACATCTAGGTAATCTTTAGATCTGGTTCTGTTCATTGTTTTATCTTTTGACAATAGATTCCCTTAAAAACATTTTTTTTTCTTTTTGTATGTGTGTGTGTCTTGAAATTTTTCAAATAAAAGATTGGACATTGTGATAAAAGAAGAATAGAGATTGATGTATAGATTATTTGTGCTCAGAGTAGTAACCAGACATGGAAGTGTTTCCTTCCTCTCCCTCATTGACACATGGCTTTGACTCATGTTATTTTTATGTTCTTTTTTGTGATTTTTATTTCTTTCTTCAACTTCTCATTTTTTTATGCATTGCTTTCCTAATTATATTTAGTTGTCTATCTATATTTTCTTGCTTGTCATTGAGTTTCTTTAAATTATTAATATTTTAAATTTATTTTAAATAATATTTAAATAATATATTTATTTAAAATTATTTTTCAGACTATTTATATATCTCCATTTATTTTGGGTCAGTTACTGGAGCTCTATTAGTTTCCTTTGGCAGTGTCATGTTTGTCTGATTCCTTGTTACCTGTATAGACTTGCTCTGGATCTGTACATTTAAAAGAGCAAACCCCTCTTTCCGTCTTTACAGACTGCTATCAGCAATTCAAATTTTTATGCTGTTAGGTTTGTAGGCTGATGAGATTGCCTCTGGGATCATATCAATTGGGGATGGATCTGGTTCTTGTGGCTAATGCTGGATCTACAGTGGAGGCAGAGGTTTGTAGGCTTGGCACCAGTTCTGGTGGGTGTGGGTCCTATCTGGTTTCTGGTTTGGATGGGACTGTCTACAGGACATTGGTCTTCTGGTGCTGAGATGTGGATCTACTTCATAGCTCACAGACAGTGGGCTTGTTACCAGATGTGCTAATGAGTGTGGCTTCCTGTATCTGGGAGGGATGCCATTGGATACTGGATGGGTCCTTGGATTGGCCACACTGCCCCAGTCTGTGCTGACATAGGCTGGAACTTACACACAAGGTTGTCTCAGGGTCCACAGCTGGCACTAAAACTTTCAAGCCTTTCTCCAGGGTCACAGATAGGTGTGTCTCCTGGTAGCTTCCTGAGTGAGCAGGCCTGGTCTCTGACTTCAGATGAGAAGGGACAGAATCAATTCACAGGGTCATTTTAACATCCACAATGAAACTAAGGTTAGGATTATAGTAATTAAAATAGATGTATAAGCTTAAATGACTTAAGAATTAAGAATGCGACTAAATTGACATTTTAAGTTAATGGCAAATGGGTGGATTATTTGAAATGTGACAGCTGGGTGACTGTTAAATTTAAGACTATG
The DNA here is from genome assembly GCA_963575035.1 of Avahi laniger. Lineage (NCBI taxonomy): Eukaryota > Metazoa > Chordata > Mammalia > Primates > Indriidae > Avahi > Avahi laniger. The sequence goes on from CAUYSK010054597.1 coordinate 12,290, forward strand.
TCTTTATCACACATCATATGATGAAATAAATTCCAGATGAATGAAAAATTTGAGCATAGAAAACACAGAAAAAAGATCACAGGGATGACTGTTTATGTAATTCAAGTATGAGGAAGGATTCTTAAGGAATGAGATCAAATGTAGAAGCCATGCAGAAAAAGGATTATTTGACTCCATAATAATAAAAACAATGAAAAATTATAAATAAACATATTAACACATAAATAACTCATTAATAAATAACTCATAAATAACACATTAATAAAATAGAAACAAACCTAATAGAAAAATCTATAAGAAAACATAAATCAAAGCAGAAATGCAACTGGATAGATACATATTTTAAAATCTAATCATTTCTAATAATGAAAATATTAATACCAGATAAAATGTATATTTATATATTTCATGATCAAGTAATTATTTTAAAACTATTCTCTTGTTTAGAGTTAGGAAAAATATACTTTTGTGCACCGATAGATATTGATATTGATATATTGAGATATAATATTAATATGAAGTTGATATAATAGAGATGACAACTTGATACCAAGAATAAAAGCAATATAAAATTGCCTATACCTTTGCCTTATGTCTTCATATATTTCCACTGAATAAATTTCTGGAACAGAAGTGAAATTGTACCAACTATTTAGATATAAGTATGGCTCATCAGAATAATATTTACATTAAGGGCAAATGGGTAATTGGTAAATCAAAGCAAGAGAATAGAATACTACATAGTTACTTAAAGTGATGCTTTAAAAGTGCATTTATTATGATATACCTGCATGGCCTTAAAATATTAAGTGAAGAAATATGTTTAAAATACCCTACTTAGAGTATACTTTTATTAAAAGTATATATGTGTAGTAAAATGTCAGCAATTATACATGATGTTAAAAATGGCAATCTACATGTGTACTTAGGAGTGATTATTATTTCATTTTCTTCTTCTTCTGTTTTTTGTTTGTTTGTTTAGGAAACAGGGTCTTGCTCTATAGCCCAGGCTGGAGTGTGGATGAGATCATAGCTTACTGTCACCTCAAACATCTGGATACCAGTGATCCTCCTGCCTCAGCCTCCTGAGTGTCTGTGACTACAGGTGCATGCCACCATGCCTGGCTAGCTCTTATTTTTTTTTGTAAAGATAGAGTCTCATTATATTACCCAAGCTGGTCTCGAACTCCTGGGCTCAAGTGATCTTCCTACCTCGGCCTCCCAAAATGCTGGAGTTACAAGCATGAGCCATCACGCCTGGCCTCTTCTTTTTACTTATTTTTGAATTTTATTTTTTTCTATAAAGAATAATTTCGACTCATGTCTACTCATCCACTTTTGAAGTTATTCTTAAAATAATAAACCTGGGTTTGAATCATTTAAGCCATTTATTAACAATGTGCTTTGGATAGTATCTTACTTCTCAACTTCACTTTCCACATCTTTAAAATAGAATACAAACACCTATCATATGTTGTTTTAAGGATCACATTTTATAAGGAATACTTAAAAAGCACAGCCATGCATTGCTTAATGACAGGGATACATTGTGAGAAATGCATCCTTAGGCAATTTTGTTGTACAAACATCATAGAATGAACATACACAAACCTAGATGGTATAGTCTGTTACACACCTAGGAAATATTGTATGGCCTATTGCTCTTAGGCTGCAAATCTGTACGATATGTTATTGTAATGAATCCTGTAGGCAATTGTCACACAATGATATGTTCTTATGTATCTAAACATAGAAAAGATAATATCTGGTGGGACTACCATTGTATGAAGTTTGTTGTTGACCAAAACGTCATGTGGTACATGACTGTATTACTTTCCTCCTTCCCTTCTCGAGACATTTTCCTTTCATAGTATTTCTATTGTACATTCTTCAGAATGTTATTTCAAAGCTGTATGTTTTGCCAAGTTTATATTTTCACAAATTCTAACAGTCACAACAGTCATAGTAGAGCAACATCAAAAGTTGGTTTCAGAATCTCCTGCGAATACCAAAATTAGTGGATGCTCAAGTCCCTTATATAAATGGTGCAGTATTTGCATATAACCTACGCACATTCTCCTGAATACTTTAAATCATCTCTAGACTGCTTACAATACCTAATTGGATATAATGCTATGCAAATTGTTGTTATACTGCATTGTATTTGTTATTTTCGAAGATTTTAAATCTGTGGTTGGTTGAATTTGTGGAAGTGGATCCCGAGGATTGGGGGGCTGACTTTATTGCCAGCAGCATTGAGAACTGTTTCTGCAGAAGCTTTTGGCCCTGTTCATAGTGCTGACCGCAGCATATGAAGAATCAGAGGAAGCAGAGGCGCATCTTACAGAATCGCTTTGCTGTCTAGATCACACATTTACAGTCTTCAACAATCTGTTCCTGATTAATAATACATATTTACTGAGTGCTCACTGGTTACCACACTAACATCCTTACATTTTACAATCTTATCCAGTCCTCATGATAGTCCATTTTGCTAATGAGAAGACAGGCTCAGAAAAGTTAAGTAATTTCCTCATAGTCACACAGCCAGTAAATTGTCTTGAACAAAAACTCTCTGGCCCTGATTCTAAAGGCACTCTGGAGCAACCTCCTTTGTCTCTTTGCCTCCGAGATTTTATCTTTCCCTCTTCGGCTTTTTGGAATAAAGAATAATGTTCATATCTTCATTGACTTGAGCTTTGAGTAGTGCCATAAAGATGCTCCTCCTGCATCAGACTTACTAGACAATGCTACATTGCCTGTTCTAGGTGCCGTTATCCCTCTGCCTAATTGTAAGTTACTGAGCATAGTTTAGGTTGACTTTTCTGATGAATAATGACCTGTCAGTGTCTAACCATTAGTGACAAGTTCCTTATCCCCCTCCTCTCTTATTGATACCCAAGAGACAGCACAGCCCAGTAAAATTGAGTAGCCTTGTTTTCTGGAGTAATTCAGATGAGCATTGCTCCCCACCCCAGCTTCACTTGCCCCTTTAGAAGATCAAACTGACCTTCCCTGAAGTGACCACTCATTCTCCACATAGTTGTTCCTAACCTGGAACTTACATTCTTTCACCTCTAGGTCTAGTGGGGAAGAATGTTGTTTGTTTTGCAGTTGCTTGTTAAGATTGAGAACATTAAGAATCAAAGAAGTTTATGTTCAACTAAATGCTTTTTCCTAAGAATGGTCATTAAGATATTCTTTTACAGGTAATTTTATCTTTTAAAAAATGTACAAGTTTGAATTTGAATTTTGATTTAGGAAATGATTTAAGGGTACCAGCATACTTTGCGATATATGGAAGTATCTTTGGTCAATCACAAAGGTGCAGTATTAGTCATGGTGGTCCAGAGAAACAGAACCAATAGGATTTGTACGTTTGTGTGTGTGTGTGTGTGTGTGTGTGTGTGTGTGTCTATACAAAGTGAGAAATTGGCTTATGTGATTATGGAGAATGAGAAGTCCCGTGATTTGCCATGTGTAGATAAGCTGAAGACCCAGGAAAGCTGGAGGTGTAGTTCAGTCTAAATCTGAGGGCCTGAGAACGAGGGGAACTGATGGTATAAGTCACAATCTCAGGGCAGGAGAAGACCAATGTTCAGCTCAAACAGTTAGGCAGAAAGGTATATTCTTGTTCCCTTGGTCTTTTTTTCTATTCAGGCCCTCATCAGATATGATGATGCCCACCCACATCTGGGAGGGTAATCTTTAAGGAGTCAATTGATTCAAATGCTAATCTCATCCAGAAACACCCTCACAGATACAACTAGAGATCACGTTTAGACAAATATCTGGGCACCTCATGATCCAGTGAAGATGAAACATAAAATTAACCATCACAGCTCCCATATGAATCAGAAAAAGAATAATCTTGGGCTTTGCAGGTGAGTCTTTCTTTAGTTCTGCAATATTGGGCCAGTTTGTACATGGATCATTTTTATAATGCTTCATTCATGGTTATAAGTGTTCCCATCACCCAGATAGTGTTCATTGTACCCATTAAGTAGGTTATCACCCATCCTCTCCTTCTCCCTCCCCGCCTGCTTGATTTCCATTGAGTTTTACTTCCCTCTGTGCACGTGTGTGCTCATCAGTGAGTTCCAATTTAATAGTGAATACATATGGTGTTTGTTTTTACATTCTTTAGATATTTCACTTAGAATAATTGTCTTAGTTCCATCCAAATTATTGTAAAACGCATTAAGCCATCCTTCCTCATGGCTGAGTAGTATTTCATGGTATATACATGCCAATTTTTGTTAATCCACTCATAAATTGTTGGGCCCTTGGGTTGATTCCACATCTTTGCAATTGTGAATTTTGCTGCAATAAACATTCGAGTACAGGTGTCTTTTTGATAAAATGAATTATTTTCCTTTGGGTAAATACTCAGTAGTGGGATCGCTGGATCAAATGGTAGGTCTACTTTTAGTTCTTTGAGGTATCTCTATGCTTTTTTTCACAGAGGTTGTACTAATTTGCAGCCCCACCGACAGTGTGGAAGTGCTCCTTTCTCTGCATCCCTGACAGCATCTAGTCATGTTTGGACTTTTTAATAAAAGCCATTATGACAGGAATATGGTGATATCTCCTTGTGGCTTTGATGTACATTTCCCTGATAATTAGTGACATTGAACATTTTTTCATGTTTATTGGCCATTTATCTATCTTCTTTTGAAAAGTTTCTGCTCTTGTCTTTAGCCCACTTTTTAATATGGTTGTTTGAGTTTTTTTCTTGCTAATTTGCTTGAGTTCTTTTTCAGTTCTGGTCATTAGCCCTTTATCAGATGTATAGCTTGGGAGAATATCTTCTCCTATTCTGTAGGCTGTCTGTTTGCTCTGTTGATTATTTCTTTGTTTGTGCAGAAGCTTTTTAATTTAATCAAGTCCCATTTATTTATTTTTGTTGTTGCCATGATTGCCATTGGGATCTTCTTCATAAATCTTTACCTAGGCCGATATCTAGAAGAGTTTTTCCAAAATTTTCTTCTAGTGTTCTTATGGTTTCATGCCTTATATTTAAGTTTTTTATCCATCTTGAATTAATTTTTTTGATACAACCTTCCAAGTCTCAATCAGGAAGGAATAGAATTCATGAACAGACCAATAATGAGCAACCAGATGATTATTTTTTTTACAGATGTCTTGGCAAGATGAGATCACAACCACCTTGTTTTTCTCTCTTCTTAACAGCTAAGATTATTATAACAAAATAGAATTAAAGATTCTTTACTGAATATCCTTTAGAATTCGAGGTATAAAAACTGCTCAATGAATGAGGTTTATGAATATTTGCTTTGCAAAGTTGTCACATACCTATCACACTAACAAGAATCCTTCAAATAACTACCCTAAAATAAAACTTATCTATTTGTAACTACAATTTCTCATCTTCCCATAATGAACAGAGGAAAAACAGCATGTGCACCCACACACACAAACACAAAATGTATGGATATATCTGTCATAAACAAATGGAATCACTTCTAATAGTGCAAGTGGTTCCAATGAAATCCTGCAAAACTGTATTTAATATACATACAAATAGAGAATTTTTCTACTGAGACATTTTCTTACATTTATTTTTATATTATTATTTTATGAAAGCAAAACAAGTAATACATAAGACATGTTAACAATCTATATTTTCTTTGCAGTTTTCATCTTTTACAATCTATCCTGCTTAGAGGACTTGTGGGGATGAGTAGACAAAGAACTTCCCGTCTCCTTTTTAGAATATTTTATTATAATAGACTTTCATATTTTCTAAATGGATTTGAGGAATCTTCAATGTAGTGAAATATGTATTCTTTTTTTATCTATGAAACTCAAGGACAAAGGATTGTATAGTATGTAGTCCCCAAGCTGATAAAAGATAAGTGAATTATCTAGCAGGATTAAGAAATGAGAGGGAAATTTTAGAATTCTGACTTGGAGTTATTTTCCAACTTTGATGTGAATTCACTTCCTTTGCAACAGCATTGACTGTCTACTGAATGCACACTCTTATGACAGTGGTACCGGAAAGTTAACAATAATACAAAATCTCTGCTCTTGATATATTTTTAATTTAATAGAAAAGTGAAAAACAGTTAATGTGAATATAAACATAAAATATAAGAAATGCAGTTTCTGAACAGATAATGTAATTTTTAAATTAAAAATCAATATAGTCACCTAGGAAAGAAAGCACTTATTATGATGTTTCCACTGCAAAATATATTTTGGAAACTTCATGATCTATGTGAGGACATTTGTTTCATTACATTTGATTTACAGCTTACTTGTATCCAATTATGCAGCCTGACGACCTACATCTTTTTTTTTTTTTTGAGACAGAGTCTCACTCTTTTGCCCGGGCTAGAGTGCTGTGTCGTCAGCTTAGCTCACAGCAACCTCAAACTCCTGGGCTCAAGGGATCTGCCTCAGCCTCTCAAGTAGCTGGGACTACAGGCATGCGTCACCATGCCCGGCTACTTTTTCTATATATTTTTAGTTGTCCCATTAATTTCTTTCTATTGTTAGTAGAGGCAGGGTTTCGCTCTTGCTCAGGCTGGTCTCGAACTTCTGAGCTCAAAGGATCCACC
>CAUYSK010054599.1:0-11780 GCA_963575035.1 Avahi laniger
GAGCTCAGGAGTTTGAGATCAGCCTGAGCAAGAGCGAGACCCCGTCTCTACCAAAAATAGAAAGAAATTAATTGGACAGCTAAAAATATATATAGAAAAAATTAGCTGGGCATGGTGGCGCATGCCTGTAGTCCCAGCTACCCGGGAGGCTGAGGCAGGAGGATCGCTTGAGCCCAGGAGTTTGAGGTTGCTGTGAGCTAGGCTGACGCCACGGCACTCTAGTCGGGGCAACAGAGTGAGACTCTTCTGTCTCAAAAAAAAAAAAAAAATCCAATAATTTTACTGCACTGTATCTTGGTGTTAGTTGTTCAGTCAATGTTCAAGATATGTGTTGTGCTCTTTCAGTATGTAGTCTCAAATCTTTTTTATTACAGGAAAGTTTTCTTGAATTATAGTTTTCAGAAGTTGTTATTTTCCCTTGCTTTGTTTTGTTTTTTTCCTTTAAAACTCCTATTGTCCACATGTTATATATTCTTTATTTTTAATATCTATCACTTTCTCTTGAATCCTTTTAATCTCTTTTATTTCTTTTTTTCTAAATATTATACTGTAAGAAGTATCTTTTATTTCTTTTTGATTCTTAAAAATTTCTTCCATTTCACCTTCTATCTTTCTTTAAATGTTATTTGTTTTTTTATTCACTCTATTGTTTCTTCTAGTTTAGTTCTCATTCCTGAAATAATTTTTTCTCTTATTTCTAATTCTTTCTGGGTTCTATCATCTCATTTCTGAGTTTGTCAATTCTGATTTGTGTTATTCTTTTATGTCTTCTATGATATTCTTCTCTTAAGAGCTTTTTGAGATAAAATTTACATGCTATATAATTCACCTATTCAAAGTATACGATTCAATGGTTTTTAGTATATTCACAAAGATGTGTAACCATCACAATTTTGGAACATTTTATCATCCCCAAAAGAAATCCTATACTCATTACCCTATTTCCTCCCCATTCCTAAAGCAACCACTAATTTACTTTCTGTCTTTACAGATTTGTCTATTTGGACATTTCATATAGATGAAATCATACAATACGTGATCTTTTATGTCTGGCTTTTTCACTTCATGCAATGTTTTCAAGGTTCATCCATGTTGTAGCATGTATTAATACTTCATCACTTTTTATGGCCAAATAATATTCCATGAATGAATATATGATTATTTATCCATTCATGAGTTGATAGACATTTGCGTTGTTTCCACTTTTTGATTTTTATCAATAATATTGCTATGAATATTCATGTATGCATTTTTGTGTGGAAATGTTTTCAGTTCTCTTGGGTTTAAACCTAGGAGTGGAAATGCTGGGTCATATGGTACTCTATGTTTAACTTTTCAAGGCACCGCCAAGCAGTTTTCCAAAGTGTCTGAACTGTTTTACAACCCTACCAGCAGTGTATGAAAGCTCTGATTGCTCCACATCCTTGCCAACACTTACTATTATCTTTTTTATTACAGCTATCCTGATAGTATAAAATGGTTTTCCATTTTGGTTTTGATTTGCATTTCCTTGATAGTTAATGATGTTCAATATATTTTAATATGCTTATTATGTTTTCTTTGGAGAAATATCTATTCAGTCGTATCATTTTCTTAATGTCTTTTAGTTCATTTTGAAGGAGAATGTTATAGTTGTGATCTTTTCTGTGGATTTTTTTCCCAATGTGTTTACAATGTCTGTAATATTGTTGTGCTGTTTATTCTTTTTTTTCTTATGAACTTTCTGTGGAATTTGACTTTATTTTCCCATTGTTTATTTTAAAGCAACTTTACTTGACTTTTAGAAGGGGGCAGGGTAGCATTTCTATCTTCACAGAGCTCCCTCTTGTTTTTTCAGTTATCTGTGTGTGTGCAAGAGTGTGAATGTGTGTGTGAGAGTGTGTGTGAATGTGTGTGTGAGGGTGTTGTGCGTGTGTGTGCATGACTGTGTGTGTAGCGTCCTTTCTGTGATTTCCTGGCTCTGTTCCCTTCCACCACTTTTATCTGGACCTTCTCTTTTCTTGTCTGAGTCGTCCATGTCTTGCTCTACTTTGTTCTCCCACGGCTGGCCCTCAGTGTGGAGTTCTGTGTCCTAAGGGTGCCCTGGCCAGATTGTTTAGAGAATTTATGGGGGCTGGACTGCTCTGGTCTCTTTGGAGCTCACCATGGACCTCTCACATGCACGCACTGTGGGGCTGGGCAGGCCCCTTCAGATTTCAGCTGTTCTTCTTCAACTGCTTGTCTTGCTTTCCAGTGACCACCTAACAGCCACTTCAGGATCCTCCTGTTCTGGTGCCCCGCTGCCCCCTCACTTTCTTCTGCATAGGTACTGATGACCATGCAGGCCTTGTGGGTGCTGGTGGTTTGCTCTTATTTGCATGTGGTTCGGGGTTTGGGGTTTGGGGTTTGTGGGATAGCTTAACTTGCAGTTTCGTTGTAAAGGTTGCCCATGGGTTTTTGGTTTTGCTACTTATTGCCCTTTCTGTTTTTGATGAGGAAATTGGTGTGATTAAAAGACTCTGTTGCCCCACCACTATCTTTCCAGAATCCTTCTCGGACCACTTCATGGATAATGAAATTCAATTTGCGTTTCATTTTGCTATTTGCTTTGAATTTGACCCATCTGTATAGGGCAGATACAGGTTGAGGTTGATAGTCATATCAGGGATCATTAGTTACCTCAAAAAGTGTGTGTTCTTTACCACTATGGGTAACTAGATATGAATGCCATGGAGCTCTGGGTTCTTTCAAATCACATTAAGCAGTCAGCAATCCTCAAGGCCAGCTATTTGGCAAGTCCACCTAAGGCTTTTGACCAAGAGCTGAGCCACACCAGATCAAGCTGTGGCTCACCTTCCCCAGTGCCTTTGCACATCTACTAGGCATCTAGCTGGTAGATTGTATCTTACTGAAAACTTACAATGGGCATGATTCTTGCAAATTTCAGGATCTCCCCTTTAATCCCATATACTAAATATCTAGGATCCCGTGTACTCAGAACTCGGTACCAACTCACAGCCCTCAGAACAGGAAAACCCCAGTCTAGACTAATCTGCTCTGATTGCACTATACTTCTAGTCATTCACTTTTCAGGCATTTATCAAGTGCCAACTGTATGCCAGACACACTGTGCTGCATGCTAGGAATATAAAGACAAATATGACCTGCTCTTTCCCCTCCAGGGATAGGGGAGATCAATACACAAATATTAATTGTGGTACAGAGAAATAATTGCTAGAGTAGAAATACAGATTAGAAGCTATGCTATGCGGACAGGTGCAAAGAAAGAAGCAACTATCAACCAGAATTCCTATGTCAGAAAATAAAACTGCATATGTTGCATGCATGATCCAATATATAAAATACATGTATTTGCCAAAGATGAAAATGGAACATACCATTATGAAATTAGTTTTTGCATTAATGAGAGAATAATGTTTGGTTTTTTTCCTTGTTAAAATTTCTTTTATTGTAGTTACTTTTTAAGAATAAAATTATTTCATATATATGCACACACACACACATACTATCTCTGGCTATTTTCCTGATGCATGTTCACGAATCAATAAGGCAAAGCTCTTGGCCATGACGGTAGACAACTGTGAGGGTTTTCATGCTTTTTCCGTCACCATATGCACTAGTTGGAAAATACTGTGGGTTTTCACACATGTCACCATCGTCATGATTTTCCAGAGTGAAAAGAAGTAGAAAAAGCTGACTACAAAAATGATTGTGGCATAAATCCCAGACAGAATCATTTTGAACCAGATACTACAGAAGGGAAATGCCAAGCAAATGTTTCCAGAATTCTAATGAGACTTTCAGCAGGCATGGCAGCATCTTTGCTGATTGAGAGACACCCTGGAAACGGCCCCATGTGTGAGAGAGCAGCAGCCGTGAATACACTGGCCCTTCACAATGGGTGGCGAACAGCAGAAGTAATTACCCTGAGAAGTCCACAAGTGCACCCCCCTCCACACACCCGGGCTGCACTGGCCAGGCTGCACAGAGCGTGGGGATTTTAAATCAGGCAGAAGTAATGACCTTTTGCATTCTTCATGCAGACAGAATAAGAGTGTCTGAGCTATGTAAGAAAGGGAGAGATATTCAATTAATCTTGGAAGCTTGTCAGCCAGGGAGCCAGAAGATATATCTGCTCTGGTCACTGCAGCGCCACCAGAAGTTCCCAAGAGCCTGGCTCCTTCTACATTCCAGCGTCTTGCTCCTGGTCCCGTTGCAGCTGCGGTGGAACAGATAACCTTACATCTGAGCAGTGCCGGGAACTGCAGAATAATGAAGCAGGTAACTCCCCTCTCTACCCAGGTGGACCATATCTCAAAACCGTAAAGGAAGGTCTGGGAGCCTCCGCAGTCACACTCTCCCAGGGCTGCTTCTCCGGGCTTCTGTTCCTCCCCTCCCCCTACGTGGAGGATGCGCAGTTGCAGGTGACTCATCCAGTTTTCAGGAGGCTGCTAGACACAGCATGGCGTGAACTTGGCAGCAAGCTTGCCAAATTACAGACGCAGAACTGCTATGTGTCTGGAAAATGGAATCTTTCTAAGTCAAATTCTATTATTTAATATGTCTTATCATTTAATATGTCTTAGGGGAGCTCTCTTTATTTTTTTTTTAATGTTTCAACAAGAGAAAGAGGGAAGGGAAGGTCTCCCCACTACTTTAAACTTTCCAAAAGAGGTATTTATTTTTTTCATGGATTCAGTGGCAGAGCAGAAATAGACACATGGCAGGTGTTTGATGTCAAGGATCCTTTGATCTGAGTTACTGAGAGAGGATACTTTAGGAGAAAGGATGGAAAGGCGCAGTGTGGGAGAGTAAGGATGAGAGTGAGACCTGAAATGACCAGAATTAGTGGCTGTTTTTCTACCCAAAGCAGCCCAAGACCCTCCTGAGGGAGGAAGTGCTCTGGGGATAGGGACTGGGCACTGAATTCCAGGACCTGCAGCATCAGCTGGGGTGGGGGAGGGGAATCCCCAACCCAATGCCAGCCAAGAATCACTGACCACAAACATAAGATCAAGTGTTCCTGGGAAACAGCAAAGATGTGTAAAGAAGAAAGCATAAATGATCTCATTAGCATCAGCCTCTTTCTCCCCCTCAGAAGCACTTTTTGGGTTTTATTTTATTTCCCGCTATGGTCATGCCCGGTCCTTAGCTGAACAAGGACACCTGCCCCTGGCCTGTGGGTTCTGGTCAGTGGCTGGCGGCTTATCTAAGATGACAGAAGGCCTCTATGCCTCAGAGAGTTAAGTGCCTCTTTTCTTCTTCTTTCTTTTTTTTTTTTTTTTTTTTTTTTTTTAGACAAAGTAAAACGCTTTTGCCCGGGCTAGAGTGAGTACCGTGGCATCAGCCTAGCTCACAGCAACCTCGGACTCCCAGGCTCAAGCAATCCTCCTGCCTCAGCCTCCCGAGTAGCTGGGACTACAGGCATGCGTCACCATGCCCGGCTAATTTTTTTCTATATATTTTTAGTTGTACGTTTAATTTCTTTCTATTTTTAGTAGAGATGGGGTCTCGCTCTTGCTCAGGCTGGTTTTGAACTCCTGAGCTCAAACAATCCGCCCGCCTCGGCCTCCCAGAGAGCTAGGATTACAGGCGTGAGCCAGCGTGCCCGGTCTCTTTTCTTCTTTTAAACAAAAGCCATTGGTAGCAGAAAATTTCATTTCTCTCTTATTTTCTACCAGGCATAACAATTACCATATTGTGATCATTGCTTTAACAATGAAATGTTAAATTTGCCGCAAAACATCTTGGGTGAACTACATGAAAATGTACTATACTTAAAATCTGATAAAATAAAAATAAAATTTGATAAATAAAAATCTGAACATACAGATTGGAAAGAATTATGGTACAATTATCTTCAGTACTTTTGCTTTCTTTTTTAAAGGATTCATCAAAAACCTCATTTACAGCGGGTTCCATTGTACTTTACGGTAAGAGAAAGTGCAGCCAGGCTCCAGCATCAGGCATCTGTGACGGCTTTGCCACTTACCATCCGCTGGGATCTGGAGTGAGCTAAATCATCGCTTTGTGCCACGACTTCCTCCTCTGTGCCAGGAGGCTGCCACATAGAGCTAGGCTGATTATGTAAGATAAAGTAGGGAAAACAATTAGCCCAGTGCCTGGTACAGAGAAGCACTCAGTAAATGCTAGCTGTTATAATCACATTTTAATAACTAATTTTCTCCCCACTCCTTTGCAATATATCTATCTGTAGCCCTTTAATACTCTGCCTGTTTTGAGTCAATTTCCGAATTTTATTACATAAACAAATGAATGCAAATGTAGGCAATATGAACAGATAATGTTCTTATGCTTGCTGAATTAAAGAAAAAGACTAGACACTATAAAACATCTGAAAGGTGTCCTTCATCCCCACCCCCAGGGTCATCTTCCACCATGTGTTGGTGGAACACAGAAAATTCTTTGCTTCCAACATTACAGGAAAAGTGATTTTATGCCTAGCATTCGCCTTAGAAATGCCAGTGCTGCCAGGAGCTCTACACATGCACTTGTGCCATGAATGCTAATTGTGCCTTGATTTACGTTGTGTCTAAAGTTGCAGACACAGGTGACAAGGCTTCACCAGGCACAGAGAGGACAGAAGCCACAGTTCTGTTCTGATGGCAAATACTTTCTCCTCTGATGCCCACCCACCAACCCCTCTCACTCACTCCAGACTGGCCCAGCTGGTGGGAGTATGAATGGGGCTGAGGTGGGCGGTGGAGTGCGAAGGGAGCATTTGGGGGAAAATCACAATTAAAATCCCAGTCTCCAGGGACGGGCGTGGTGACTCACGCCTGTAATCCCAGCACTCCAGTAGGCCAGTAGGCCGAGACGGGAGGATTGTTTGAGCGCAGGTGTTCGAGACCAGCCTGAGCAAGAGTGAGACCCCGTCTATACCAAAAAAAAAAAAAAGAAAGAAAGAAATTGGCTGGACAACTAAAAATATATAGAAAAAATTATCTGGGCATGGTGGCGCATGCCTGTAGTCCCAGCTACCCAGGAGGCTGAGGCAGGAGGATTGCTTGAGCCCAGGAGTCTGAGGTTGCTGTGAGCTAGGCTGACACCACGGCACTCACTGTAACGAGACTCTGTCTCAAAGAAAAAGAAAAAATCCCAGGCTCCAGAATGTTTGGGAGTGGCCATGAAGTCACAGGACCTAAATATAAGTCAGTGAAAAGCTTTGACAAACACTTTTTTTATCACGTTTTAAAAATTATGGTAAAATATACATAAATAACACCATTTTAACCACTTTTAAGTGTACAGTCCAGTGGCATTAAGGACATTCACATTGTGCAACCATCACCACCATCCATCTTTAGAAAGGCACATTTTTGTTGGGGTTGTTGGAGACAAGGACTAAAGGATGAAGTTTTGTTAAGCGAAATGTCATGAACCCGTGTAACGAACGCTCATGACACCAGGAGAAACTGAGGCTTAGCAGGAATTCCGAGGAAGGTCTCACTCAGGGAAAAACAAGCTGCCCAGGAGTTCCAAGAAACAGCGAAACTGTGGTTTCAGCCCCCGCCAGGTTGCTGCCGACTGTACTGCCCATTAAGACTGTAGTGACTTTGGGCAGAATGGAGGAAAAATAGCTGAGTTTTGCTTCTGGCCCTTTGCCACACTCCTGTCCCCTGCTCCATTCCCTCTTGTTCCTAACTCTGAGGCCATGATCTCCTCAGCCTTTTATTAAGTGTCATGTGGGGCCTTAATTCCTGCTTCAATTTGCAATCCTGGGGGCCTTTGGTACCGCAGTCCTTCTCATTCTCCAAGCAGATGCCCAGCTGCCTCCAGCCCTCAGTCCTGGCTCCCCGCCGGATGGTGCCCATAAAGTCCTGAGTTCAGAGCCACACGGGCTGATTCCAGGCCTGGCCCGCCACTGCTGTGTGACCTTAGGCAAGTCCCACACATCTTCTCGTCTATAAAAGGGGAACAACATACCCACCTCCTAGAGTATGGCGGGGCTGAAACAAAAGACGTGCGTACAGTGTCTGGAGTAGGTGCTCGCAAAATGCCAGTTCCCCTCGAGGAAGCAGCCAGCCGGCGGCAGAGCACATTGCTGTTCAAAATTGCTTTTCTTTTTCTTTCTTTTTCTCTATTTCAAAAAAATATATATCGGCCGGGCGCGGTGGCTCACGCCTGTAATCCCAGCACTCTGGGAGGCCGAGGCGGGCGGATTGTTTGAGCTCAAGAGTTCGAGACCAGCCTGAGCAAGAGCGAGACCCCGTCTCTACCAAAAATAGAAAGAAATTAATTAGGCAGTTAAAAATATATAGAAAAAATTAGCCAGGCATAGTGGCGCATGCCTGTAGTCCCAGCTACTAGGAAGACTGAGGCAGTAGAATCACTTGAGCCCAGGAATTTGCGGTTGCTGTGAGCTAGGCTGACGCAACGGAACTCACTCTAGCCTGGGCAAAAGAGTGTGACTCTTTCTCAAAAAAAAAAAAAAAAGGAAATAGAACTAGATACATTGCATAATTGTATATTTAAAAACACAAGCACACATGCAGAGAAGTAAGCCTATATAAGACCAGCAAGAAACTTATCAAAATGCTAATAGTAATCATCTATATGATTCTGATTGGTTTATTTCTCAACTATATCCTTTTCTGCATTTCCATGTTTTTTATAGTAAATAAGCATTGCTTTGTAATGGATAATATTATGAAAAATATGAAAGAACATGTAAAACTAGATTAATTTATTTGTTAAACAATGGCAGGTACTTTGTAAAGGGGCACAGATACAATAGTGAATAAGGGGGGGTGGCAAGGGCAACATACGTAACCCAAACATCTGTACCCCTATAATATGCTGAAATAAAAAAAAATAGTGAATAAGACAGAGTTATTACTAGCATATGGTGCTCTTATACACTAGCAAATATACATAGAAAATCTATTTTTATCTATATAATACGTATTATTTCTGTTCTTATTTTTCACATTTTTGAATAAATTATGTAAGACTTTAGAAAACTTTCATCTTTTCAGCCTTGTTTGAACACTATGAATTGCAATATAAAAATAATACATTTATACAAAAAAGAATGTATTTTATAAGTTATAGTAGGTCTTTTGAAATTGATCAATATGCTACTTTCACTAAAGATGAGAAAGCTACTAGTCTCATGTGTTCAGATCTAAATCTTCACTGGCCCCAAGGGAAAGGAGAGTGGGAGGACAGATTTCAGTATGACTATACAGCTCAACAAGGAAGGTTAGACTAACAATGGGAGTTGTTAGCCAGGATGCCAGGAAAACCTGCAAAAATCTGGTAGGTTGTGAGTAAAAGGTTCTGTTTCTATTAGTCTCTATTATAGCATTCTTTTTTTTTTTTTTTGAGACAGAATCTCGCTCTGTTGCCCAGGCTAGAGTGCCGTGGCATCGGCCTAGCTCACAGCATCCTCAAACCCCTGGGCTCAAGCGATCCTCCTGTCTCAGCCTCCCAACTAGCTGGGACTATAGGCATGCGCCACCATGCCCGGTTAATTTTTCTATATATATTTTTAGTTGTCCAGATAATTTCTTTCTAGTTTTAGTAAAGACGGGTTCTCGTTTTTGCTCAGGCTGGTCTCGAACTCCTGACCTCCTGCCTTGGCCTCCCAGAATGCTAGGATTATAGGCGTGAGCCACCGCGACCAGCCAGCTTTTCAATTTCTACATAAAAGTATGCATGGACTTTGATATGGACTGCATTAAATTTTTCAAAAAATTTACAGAGAATTACCATCTTGACAATATTGAGTCTTTCAATCTATGAACATGGAATGTCTATTTATTTAGATATTTTAAAATTTCTCTCAGCAATGTTTTGTGCTTTTCAGACAAGAACTGCATTTCTTTTGTTAAATTTATTCTTAAATGTTTTATTATTTTTGATGCTATTGTGAATGGAATTTTCTTTTTTTACATCTTTATTGATGTATAACTGATATACAAAAAATTGTGCATAATTATGCAATTTTTTTCTCAGTATAGACATACATTTTACTCATATAGTATATAAATAAAGTTCACTATGATAACTCATCAGGTACTAATCATTTTTTATTTTTTAATTGACAAAAATATTGTATATATTTATTGCATATATGTTTTTTGGAGTATGTAAGCATTGTGGAATGGCTAAATCAAGATAATTAACATATAATTACCTCACTTTTTTTTTTTTAATAATGAGAAAACCTAAAATCTACTCTCTTAGCAATTTCAATACTTTTTTTTTTAAAGCTAGTCAAGTGAAGCAGTGGGAGTAAAGAAGGAACAAAGGAATCTGTAACTGGTTGTGATGAATTAGTTGTAAAAGCCACCGCACTCAGGCCAGCCAATACATTGTTATTAACTATAATCATCATGTTGTACTAAGATTTCTTGAATTTTTTCTTCCTCTCTGCTAAACTTTTGTATCCTTTGACAAAAATCTCCACCCCACACTCCCCTGCAAGTTCCTGGTTATCACCATTCTATTCTCTACTTCTTATGAATTCAACTTTTTTAGATTTCACATATCAGTGAGATCATGCAGTATTTGTCTTTCTGTGACTGGCTTATTTCACTTAAGGCTCATCCATGTTGTCACAAATGAAAGGACTTTCTTCTTTTTAAGGCTTAACAGTATTCCACTGTATACATATACCATATTTTCTTTATCCATTAATCCACTAGTGGACACTCAAGTTGATTCCATATCTTGGCTATTACAAATAATACTGCAATGGACATGGGGGTGCACATATCTATTTGAGATCCTGATTTCAATTCCTTCAGATATATACCCAGAAGTGGGACTGTTAGATCATATAGTAGTTCTAGTTTTAGTTTTTTTAAGGAACTTCCATATTGTTTTCCACAGTGGCTGCACTATTTTAAATTCCCACGAACAGTGTATAAGGCTTTCCATTTCTTCATATCCTTGCAACACTTTTATCTTTTGTTTTTTTGATAATAGCCATCCTAACAGGTGTGAGGTGATATCTCATTGTGGTTTTGATTTCCATTTCCTTGATGATTCCTGATGTTAAGCATCTTTTCATATACTTGTTGGTTATTTGTATGTCTTATTCAGAAAAATGTCTATTCAAGTCCTTTGCCCATTTTTTAATTGGGTTATTTGGGTTTTTTGTTTGCTTTTGCTATTGAGTTGCAACAGTTACTTATATATTTTGGATATTAACCCCTTATCGGATACATGGTTTGCAAATATTTTCTCCCTTGGAACTGTTCTCTTAATTTCATTTGTGGATTGTTTGTTTCTACCAAATCTATTTTTGTTAACCATTTTTTATTTATCTCTGGCACCTAAGGCTGAATGAATTAACGAGAATAAAGAGAATGCTTTCATGTTTCTTACATAAGTGAACTTCCTTTAAACATTTAAGGCTTTTTAATGATATTTATAATTTATCCCTTGCATTGTATATTTATTTTTATAGACTTTAAAATATAATCATTTTGAGAACAAGGATATCTTCTTATTCGTCTGAGTATAATATTTATGGCAAACAGTAGTTAACTCAATAACTTTGTTAAATGAGTGGAATATAGCAAAACTTTGAATTAGCCATTCCTATTAAAAGGGAAAGGAAAGAGCTCTTTTTTTTTTTTTTTGAGACAGAGTCTCACTTTGTTGCCCTGGCTAGAGTGAGTGCCGTGGTGTCAGCCTAGCTCACAGCAACCTCAGACTCCTGGGCTCAAGCGATCCTCCTGCCTCAGTCTCCCAAGTAGCTGGGACTACAGGCATGCACCACCATGCCCGGCTAATTTTTTCTATAT
>CAUYSK010054600.1:0-16075 GCA_963575035.1 Avahi laniger
GTGGCTCATGCCTGTAATCCTAGCACTCTGGGAGGCCGAGGCAGGCGGATTGTTTGAGCTCAGGAGTTCGAAACCAGCCTGAGCAAGAGTGAGACTCCGTCTCTACTAAAAATAGAAAGAAATTAATCGGACAACTATAAATATATAGAAAAAACTAGCCGGGCATGGTGGCGCATGCCTGTAGTCCTAGCTACTCGGGAGGCTGAGGCAGTAGGATTGCTTGAGCCCAGGAGTCTGAGGTTGCTGTGAGCTAGGCTGACGCCACAGCACTCACTCTAGCCAGGGCAAAAGAGTGAGACTCTGTCTCAAAAAAAAAAAAACAAAAAAAACTAGGGTACACAATTATCTATAGGCTGCTTTTTTTTTTTTCCCCCCTGGACACAGAGTCTCTTTGCCCTGGGCTAGAGTGTAGTGGCATCATCATAGCTCCCTGGAACCTCAAACGCCTGGGTTCAAGCGATCCTTCTATCTCAGCCTCCTGAGTAGCTGGGACTACAGGCTCGAGCTACCACACCGGCTAAATTTTTTCTTTTTTTATTCCAGAATATCATGGGAGTACAAATGTTTTGGTTACGTAAATTGCTTTTGTACCGTTTGAGTCAAAGTTATAAGTGTCCCCATCACTCAGATAGTATGCACTGTACCTGTTAGGTGTCAATTTACCTAACCCCTCTTCCCCCCTCCCATCTGCTTGATTTCTGATGAATATCATTTCCATGTGTGCACATAAGTGTTGACTGATTAGTTCCAAGTTAATGATGAGTACATGTGGTGTTTGTTTCTCCATTCTTGTGATATTTACTTAGAAGAATGGTCCCCAGTTCTATCCAGGTTAATACAAGAGGTATTAGTTCACCATTTTTTTAATGGCTGAGATGGTATACATATACCACATTTTATTAATCCACTCATGTATTGATGGGAACTAAATTTTCTATTTTTTGTAGAGACAGAGTCTTGCTTTTGCTCAGGCTGATATAGTCTGCTTTTGATTACACAAATATATATAAAGAAAAGAAGATAAAAGGAAAGGCACCAAAACATAATAGCAGTTATCTAATAACTGGGACTGTGGATGTTTTCCTATACTTCTGTATTTTCCAATTTTTCTACCATATAATCTTTATAATCAGGGAAGAAAGTGTTTTTAAAAATAATGAGTAACATAATCCACCTGACCAGATTGGCCAGATGAAGCTCTTAAACCCTTAAGGCTCACATGACAACTAGTGTAAGGGCCCTTAGCCATTGGCTTTCTCCATCACACAAGCCCCTGTATCACCATAACAACATACACTGTATAATAGCTATTACTGCATTCGGCATATTGATTCGTATCTATTATTTATCCATTTCCCTCCACTGGACTTGGAGCTTCCTAAGAAAAAGAACTCTTCAGTATTTTATATCTCCTATGTCTGATGCATACAGTACTATTGATAGCAAACATCATTTTATATATATATTATTTATATATCATTTACTATTGGCCAGGAACTATTCTAAATATACATAAATTAACTTATTTAGTAAGTGTGAAATAAATTATTCGCTACCTCATCTTACGCCTACCTCAAAACTAGGCTAGATCTGTGGCTCCAATACTTGTGAAAGCTTGCAAATCAAATGAGCAGGGCAAGTTTAGATGGGAAGTGGGATCTAGGTAACCATAACAGCCAAAATGTAGTCAATGTTTATTATATGACATTGTGCTATGCTTTACATGCATC
Organism: Avahi laniger; assembly: GCA_963575035.1. Lineage (NCBI taxonomy): Eukaryota > Metazoa > Chordata > Mammalia > Primates > Indriidae > Avahi > Avahi laniger. Next base: position 1,731 of record CAUYSK010054600.1, read on the forward strand.
ATCTCATTAAATCCTCAAAATAACCCTAAGGTAGATGCTATTAGTGGTCTCACAATGGAAATGAGAAAACAGATTCCCAAGAGGTTAAATATTTAGCCACAGAGAATCCAGGTTCTGCCACTTAGAAGTCTAACTCCAAAATCAATGTTTTTTCTGACCATTATAGTCTACTTCAATTTAGAATGAAAGTCCAGAGTCCATGGGTTTAAACCCAGCTCAACCAATAATCAACTATTAATAGCTTAGAATCAGAAAGTGAAGGTTGGAAAAGGCCTTTGAGGTTGCCTAGTCTAAATCTCCATATCACACATCAATCCTGTTTACCAGAAACAAAAGGTGGTCCAGATTACCAGATGAACAAGGAATACACCATCAAGCAAGGCAGCCTATCTACCCAATAGCTCCATGCAGTTTCAGAGCATGCACATTTTTAAATGTTTTGCTTCCTCTTTCCTCCCTGGCAAACTCCTATTTATCCTTCTCCAGCAGGGATCAACAAACTGTGGTCTGTGAGCCAAATCAGTCCACTGTCTGCTTCTGTATGGCCCATGATATACAAATATTTTATTTTTTTGGCCCTTTTAAAAGCATTATATAAATGTTTTTTATATTTTTCCATGGTTGAAAAGCAAATCTAAAGACTCCTTTGTGACATGTTAATCTTAAATGTAATTCACATAGTTTTAATTAAAACACATTCATGCTCATTTGTTTACTTCCTTTAAGTGCAGCAGAGACCCTATAGCCCACAAAACCTAAACAACATTTACTATTTGGCCCTTTGCTGACCATTATTCTAGAGTGATGGTTCCCATGTTAAAACTCCTTTTAAAGCCTTTCCAAAACCACATTTCTCTCTTCTGGGCTCCCAGAGCATTTTGTCATCATTCTCTGACCAGCCTTTTCATCCTATAATCATCTGTTTACTTGTATTTCTCAACAATTTCTCAAAGGCAAAAACTGTATCCAATTTTTGAAAATCACAGGCACTAGAAATCAATGAAAGAATGAAAGACAAGCTTAGTGACATTTGTCTTGAAATACAGAATGAAGCACAATAGTTATGGGAGTTGTCATAATATAATTACTCTAGGTTAGACCAAAACTAGTGCTAGTATTCACTGAGCACTATCAAAATACTATTTCTAAGGCATAACAATGATACATGTGTCTAAAATGTTTCATTAAATAAGTTACACGAAGAACATTAAGTTACATTACATGAAAGAGATTCCAGCAGACAATCTACTTTAAAAGATTTTATTAGAGGAAATAATCTGGTGGTTATGTTTTCAGTTCCACAAATCAAAGCCTCCCAAGGACAGAAACCAATGGATCTATCTGTGCACTCAGTCCCAGGATAGAGACTAGCAAAAAGTATGGTACTAAAAAAATGTTTGGTATGAAAAAAGGGCAGGTGCAGACACAGAACTGCACCATCTTCAGTTTCTGTTTACAATTGTTTTAAAGCAATTCTCATCCATCCAGTCTGCTCTCCCGCAACTCAGGGGAAAACAATGGCGTGTGAAATCCCAAGTAGAATCCACTCTAAGCAACCTCTGTTCACCTGAGCTCTGTCCTCTGAAGGAATTTGCCAGGATACTCCAAGCTAGTTCTCCATTCTCACCTTATGTTGTAAACGCAAGGCCAAGCACAGAGACAGTCAGGAAAGTTTGAGCGAATCAGTCACTACAGCCCTAGTACAGTACTATATCAATATGCTCTGCGGACCCTCAGACTATTCTTCCCAGAGATACAAAACACAGTGGAAGTTAGGAGTCATGGCTTTCCCCTACCCACACTGGTTAGTGCAGGCTCTGGCTCAGATACTGAAGAAACATATTGGCCAGCTGAGGCAAGTTCTCATTGTTAGGATGCATTTTAGCGTAGGAAATGAACTGGCGACGGAGGCGACTCAGTTCTGCCATGGTCAAGTGCCGGGTAAACCGCAGGTGCTCCGTGGTGCCAGGAAGCGTCAGCAAATCCCCGGGGACGGCGTTCTTCTGCGCTTCCATCAGCCCGGCCAACACCTGGCTGGTGACCTGGTCCAACTGGTGCAGAAAGCTGCCCGAGGCGAGGGGCTGGGACTGTGTAGACTGGTGGGGTGGGGGGACTCGGTTCTCAAACAGGGCAGCCTGGATCTTCGCCAGGGGCAACGGCTCCTCTAAGCCAACCAAGGTGAACAAAGGTCGGTCCCAGCGGTTCCGAGAGTCGGGAGCCTCAAAGCGCAGCCTTAGGGCCTCCAGCAGTTCGGGAGAATAAAAGGCACTACTAGACACAGGCTTTGAAGATTTTTCGGTCTGCGGAGTCACGAAAGCTGGAGAATCTGTTACCCCAGCTTCCTCTGGCACCTGTTCCTTAGGTACGTCAATCTGGGCTCTCCCGTTTACTACGGAGTTCGCTGCATCCAGTTCCCTGAGGACACCAGTGTCCGCCGCCTGAGGTCTCCGGCACTCAAAGCGTGGCCGCCAACTCACACTGACGTTCCGGCCCTTGTTTTCCTCCGCGCCCGCCACCCGAGGTCCCCTGCTCGGACCGCCGGGCCGTACGCAGTAGACCAGGCAGAGCGGGGTGCGCGCCGCCCGCGCTAGGCAGTAGAGCTCGTAGCGGAAGCCCTTGATGTAGTTAAGCGAGTCCACGATGACCACGTCTTGGCGACTTAGCTGCCGTTCCACCGCGGCTCGCAGGGCTCCGCGCAACGCTTTCTCACGGGCAGAGTCGCCGTACACGGTTGCGTCCTCCGCGCCCAACACCGCCGCGTCGTCCACCACGTACACCGAGCGGCCCTCGGCCGCCAGCGCCTCGCGCAGTTCTTCAGCACGCCGGCTCTTGCCGCTGTACGGCAGTCCGCAAAACACCACGAGAGGCATCCTCCCAGGAAGCCACCATATGCAATTGCGCGGCACCAACTTCCGGGTTGCCTGCGACACTGGCGTAAGCCGGAAGTGCACACTGCACTTCCTGCCTTCTTTCACTCGTACAGAACCTCCTGTTTCTATGGAAACGAGAGTTCTACGCCTACTAGGCCCAGGTCCAGCATTCTCAGGAAAGAGATGCAGAGACTGAAATGGCATCAGTTATTTGTGCCAAATGGCTATAGGCCTCAGGAGAATGTGATCTCCCTGCGGCCAAAGACTATAACCTATTGAGGCCTTGGTGAGCATTAAATACTGTACAACAATCAGCAGTATATTTGACATACAGAAGGCAATTCATAAATGCTAGTTCCTCACTCCTCCTCCTAAACCTACTGGCTCTCAGTAAATGTTTATTCAATAACTATTTCAATCATTGAACATCTCCCACGGTTGGGAATTCAGAGATGAACATAAAACAGCTTTCCGACAGGAGATCAAGTGTCTGAATGGGAAGAATTAAGCTCCTACAATCAGAATAATAAACGCTATAATGGATAGATGTAGGTGCGGTTATAAAAGAACAGATGAGAAAAACAAACTGCTCAGAGAAATAATCCAGGAATAGTCATTTGATTCAGAGTTTGAATGACTAACAGGAATCTTCCCCCTGGCTAGAGTTGCCAGATAAAATACAGGATGTCCAGTTAAATTTGAATTTCAGATAAACAACAAAAAGTTTTTTTAGTATAAATATGTCCCAAATGTCCCATGGACATATTTAAAATTGTTATTTATCTAAAATTCAAATTTAACTGGGCATCCTTCATTTTTATTTGTTAAATCTGGCAACGCTACTCCTACAGAAGGTTTGAGACCCAGAGTCATGAAATTGTAGGCTCTGTTCCAGGAACACCAAGCACTTCAGTTTGGTAAATGCAGAAGTGTGAGTGTGTCCATACAAGTATGTGTGTGTATAATGTAGTTGCATATATATTGGGGTGTAGGTCTTTGTATCTCTTCAGGACAGTATAGTAGAAAACGTTCAAATCTTGGCTCTGCCACTTGCTAACATTGTAAATATTGGCAAGTTATTTAACTCTTCTGTATTTCAATTTCCTCTTCTGTAAAATAACAGCAATTATTTCATAGGTGTACCAACCTAATAGGTTATTGTAAGGATTAAATAAATCAATGCATGTAAAACACTTAGACTAGTGCTTAGCCTTCCCTCCCCTCCCCTGCCTTTTCCCTTCCCTTATTCACTAAATTGTGCATACACTAAACCTACTTGGGACTTGAGACTATTCAACAAGTGTCTAGCAGGCAGTATGGTATATTGGTGGAGAGTGCAGACTCCAAACCCAGAGTGCCTGGGTCTGCCTTGACTTTGCCACTTAACTAGCTATGTGATTTTGGGCAAGTTACCTTAGAAAACTCTGCTTTAGTTTTGTCATCTCTGAAATGAAGATAACAGTACCACTTCAGAGAGTTGTGTGAATTAAATTAGTTAATTCACGTAATTTAATGTCTGGTGCACAGTAAGCACTTAGGGCAGTTGACCCTTGAACAATGCGGGGGTTAGGGGTGTTGACCCCCACATACTTGAAAATAACTTTTGACTCACCAAAAACTTAACTACTAATAGCCTACTGTTGGCCGGGCGCAGTGGCTCACGCCTGTAATCCTAGCACTCTGCGAGGCAAAGGCAGGTGGATCACTCAAGATCAGGAGTTCGAGACCAGCCTGAGCAAGAGTGAGACCCCGTCTCTACTGAAAAATAGAAAGAAATGATCTGGACAACTAAAAATATATATATATAAATTAGCCGGGCACGGTGGCGCATGTCTCTAGTCCCAGCTACTCGGGAGGCTGAGGCAGAAGGATCGCTTGAGCCCAGGAGTTGGAGGTTGCAGTGAGCTAGGCTGACGCCATGGCACTCTAGCCCGGGCAACAGAGCAAGACTCTGTATCAAAAAAATAAAAAAAAAAAAAATAGCCTACTATTGACTGGATACATAAACAGCTGATTAACACATATTTTGTATGTTATATGTATTACATAATATAGTCTTACAATAAAGTAAATTAGAGAAAAGAACATGTTGTTAAGAAAATTGTAAGCAAGATAAAATATTTACTATTCATTAAGTGGAAGTAGATCATGAGAAAGGTCTTCATCCTTGTCTTCATACTGAGTAGGCTGAGGAGAAGGAAGAAGAGGGTTGGACTTGCTGTCTCAGGGGTGGCAGAGGTGGAAGAGGTGGAAGGGGAGGCAGGAGAAGGCACATTTGGTGTAACTTTATGGAAATACATTGTAATTTGTCTGATTTTTTTGCTTTTTCATTTCCCTAAAAATGTTTCTATAGAGTACCAATCCTTCTTACACCATTTGCTTTAGTTTCAGTGACCATATCATAGGAGGGTCCATGTCGTAAAAGAAGTCAAAAGCACTCTTGAATAATAGGAACACTTCTGCTAGGTTTGTCTAATTTTTTTTCTTCTGGCACTGCTTCTTCTACGTCTTCTTCCTCATCATCTGGCCCTATTTCGGAAGCACTCATCTCTATCAAGTTGTGTTCTGTTAATTCCTCCAGTATGGTGTCTATTAGCACTTGAGTTTCTCCAAGATCCGTATCTTGAAACCCTTCACCCCCCATTATTTTTGCCATAGCCACAATCTCTTTCATGATTTCCTTGATTATCTGTGTTATAAATCCCGTGAAGTCACACACAACATCTGGACACAGTTTTCTCCAGCAGGAATTTACTCTTTCAGGCTTGATGGCTTTCAGATTTTTCTATAACAACGACACCATCTTCAATGGTGTAATCTTTCCAGACTTTGATGAGGTTCTATCAGGGTTCTCTTCCATAGCATTGACAATCCTTTCCATAGAGTACCATGTGTAATGAGCCTTAAAGGTCCTTTTGACCCCCAGTGTAGAGGCTGCGTTAGAGATGCTGTGTCTGGGGGCAAGTAGACCACTTTGATGCCTTTGGTGTTGAATTCATAGGGCTCTAAATGACCCAGACATTGTCTAATATCAAAAGAACTTTCAAGGTATTTCCTGACTTTAGGGACAAAGCATTGATAGAACCAATCCAGAAAAAGTGTTCTTCTCATCCAGCTCCTCTTATTGTATAACCAAAAGACTGGTAGCTGCTGTTTATCTTTTCCCTTCAAGGCTTAGGAGTTAGCAGCTTTCTAGATAAGGGTAGTTCTGATCATAAACCCGACTGCATTTGCACAAAACATTCAAGTTAGCCTATCCCTTCCTGCCTTCAATCCTGGTGCTCACTTCTCTTCCTTACTAATAAACGTCCTTTGTGGCACTTTTTTCCAGAATAGGGCATTTTCATTTGCATTAAAAACCTGTTCAAACAGATATCCCTTCTCCTCAGTGATTTTCTTAATGGTGTCTGGGAACTTGTCTGCTGCCTCTTGGTCAGCAGAAGCTGCTTCTTTTATCTTGACATTTTTTAAGCCAATCCTCTTTCTAAAATTGCCAAACCATCCCTTGTTGGCATTAAATTTTCCAGCTTTAGATACTTTACCTACTTTTTGTCATATAATGACTTCATTTTTTTCTCAAATTAGAGTCTATAGGTATGCCTTTCTTATAGCAATCCTGTACCCACATAAAAGCCACATTTTCAATATGACATAAGATATTTCGTAAAAACTATAAGGTTTTTGTGTCTGCTGGTGTAGCTGCAGTGACAGCTTCGTGAATTTCCTTTTCTTTTTTTACAATGGTCTTTACACTGGATTTATTCTTCTTGAAATGGTGGGTGGCAACCACCCCTGCAGACCTCAGCCTATGGTACATATCAAGCAATTCAACTTTTTTTTTGTAATGTTATGATTTTTTTCTGCTTCTTGGGAGCACTTCTAGCATCACTGGTGGCACTTTGTATGGGTTCCATGATGTTATTATAGGTTTATGGTATTTCACTAAACTTACCATGAAAAATACACGAAAACTGAGAGAGATCACTTTTTACTGTGACATTCAATTTACTAGAGAAATTGCTCACATGGAGATGATTAGTATCACATGGTGTTTTAAGCAGATACTCTGAAACACTTGAGCTCACTGCAATAGCAACAGGAGGTGGCTATGAAATTATTACAGTAGTACAGCATATACAGTTAATTTTATGCAATTATGATTTAATATTATATCTTCATGTTTGTTTACATTTCTCTTAACTACAAATGGCACCATATGTGGTCTATAAGTATTTGTGTGCATAAATTGTAACTTTTTATAATAGATTTGTATATATTTTATGGTAGTAAATGATAAAATGGACTATTTTCTACATATATTTTATATATTCATGACATACCTAACTTTTTCTTAATGTTTTTTATATTTCTAGGGTACATGGTTCATCTTGCAAGTATTTTCAAATTACCAAAATTCTTCAAAATATTTTTCGATATATTTATTGAAGAAAATCCACGTATAAGTGGACCTGTGCAGTTCAAACCTGTGTTGTTCAAACATCAACTATAAATGTTAGCTAGTATTATTGCTGTTATCAGGTAACTATTTAGTTCCTACTCTGTCTTGGCATAGCCCTTCAACTAAACTTAATCTAAAGTTGGTAACTGGAAAGTGTTTTACCATCATAAATGACCGAAAACCATGTTTTGTACCTGGCAGCCGCTTCTTTCTTTCCATCTTCTAGTGTCCTCCAATGAATATGATCTCCAAAACCTGGAAGGAAAGAACCTTATAAACATTCACACAATGAACAAAGGGGCACAAACCCAAGAAAAAGTATGGCGTGTTCACAGGATATCCACTAAAAAAAATTTCTTACAAATTTAAAAAAAAATTTTTTTAAAAAAAGTTTTCATCTTTTAAGAGCCTGGTGTTCAAGTCCCACCTCCATCACTTTCTAGGTATGTAGGGCCATGGATGGTTCCGTACCTCAAGCCTCAGTTTCATACCTGTAAAATGGAGATAACACCACCTAATTCATAGTTTTAAGGAGATTAAATTAAATAATGATGTGAAATGCTTTGTAAACTATCACAGGGTATGCCAATACTTATAAGAGTAAGAATTTTTCACAGACTAAAAATAAAGCAATAACAAATCATAACTAGTTAAAGGTGATACAGCAAAATACAGCTTTAGATTCAGAAAGACGTGGGTCTATGATTCCATTTCTTATTAAATGTGTGAATTTTTGTGAGTGAAGTAAGCTCTCTAAGGTCTAATTTCTTCATCTATAAAATCAAGATAGTAATATTTACCTCCAAGTAAGGATTTAAAACTATTGTTGTTGTTATTCCAACCATTCAGCCAGAATGATCTTTTTAAATCACATCACTGCGAGGTAAACAACTTTCAGAGGCTTTCCAGTGCCCTAAGGATAAAGGTCCAACTCTTGCAGCAGGGCCTACAGAGCCTTTCAGAATATGGCACCTGCCCACCTCTCCAGCCTCACTTTCTGTACTTTTCCTAAGAGGCTATAAACAAAAATACTTTCACTTCTTTAAACGCAGCATGCATTCTCTCCCCTCCAGACTTTCATCATCACTGCTACCTGTGCCTTTCCTCCCCACTCTTATCTCCAACTCATTTTTCAGGTCTAAGCCTAAAAGGCATTTCTTCTGGTTTATCTTCCCTGACTCTCAAAGCATCCTATTCTTGTTCCATCACAGCATTTCCCAGGCTAAATTGTAAATGTTTATGTATCCATCTCCCTCGCTCCAAGGGGAGTTCCCTAAGTGCTGGGACCATATCTGTTTTATTCTCTCCTGTTTCCCTAGCATTAGCAATACACATGGCCATAGTAAGTGCTCCATAAAATATTTATTAGCGAATGAATCTTATTTAGGCCATATTATATAAAAGACTTAATTTTATATTCAAAAAATGTTAATGATCATAATAATTCCAGTTGCTATGTATTGACCACTTTATATGTACACAGCATACTACATGTGTTATCTCATTTAAATTTAGTGTTAACATGTCATGGTGGTGCATGCCTGTAGTCCCAGTTACTCAGGAGGTTGAGGATGGAGGATTACTTGAGCCCAGAAGTTTGAAGCCAGCCTGGATAACACAGTGAGACTCCATCTCTAAAAATAAGTAAATAAGTATTTAATTTGGCCTTAATATTAACCCAATTTTACTTAACTTCTCTACACTTCAGTTTTCTCATCATTAAAATAGGCATAATAACTATATCTCATAAGGTTGTTACTGAATATTAAATAAGAAATATATGCAAAAAACTTAGCATAGTGCTTAGTATATTGTAAGTGATCAGTTAAGTAGAAGCTTTTGTTATTCTTTACAGATGAGATTTTGGAGGCTAAGAGAAGTTACATAATAATCTATACCAGATCACATAATTGCTAAATGGCCAAGCTGAGATGTAAACATCAATCCTGTGCCTTTTCAGTTACTGTACCTGTCTTGTCTTCCAGACCTTTCTCTCCCAGAAGTAAATTCAAATCTGATTTTTATCAGTGCTACCACAGGGAAACAAAAGGTCATCCAGATTAGCACACAGAGACAACAGCCAAACTAACCATCACCACTTTTCATTCCCAACAGCATGGGCTGCTGGTCAAGAGAAAATGTGTCACTTGCCTAGGGCTCAGAGTTTGATCCTGAAGAGTGAAAGAGTGAGAGTGAAAATGGCAGGATGCCCAGGAGAACTTAAAGGTGTTTAACACGATCAATATCATTCTATCTGTCAATACCTAAACTCGGGCAACTGAATCCTGCTTTGGTGAGATGCCCAACTATACAGTCTAAAAGGGATATGCACCTACAAAATAATGAAGTCTTAGATAAAATAGACTTTCAGAATGTACTCGCTAGACTCACAGTAATAACAGAAAGCTAACACAAAGTAAGCTAAAACCAGATTTGAAACAGTGAGCAACAAGCAAAAGGTAAGGCAGCCCTGAGAGCCAATGTCCATTATGATGTGGCAAAATGGAGATGAACCTGACACTCCCATATTAACCCAAACCTCAAAAGTGACTAATGTGATTCCAGGCCAGTGAAACCCCTGGTTTCTATGTGAATCAAATGCTGAATCTTTCTGGAGGAAAGCATTCTTCACTTTAGGCCTTCAGGATAGTAGCCAGTGATGAAGAACAACCATTATGAGCTCACAATCCTAGAGTACCAAAAATGTAAGAAAACAAGTCACCACAAGAGCAGAAGCCACAAACATATTTAGACCCTGAGAACTTCAGATATTAGAATTACCTGCCACAGAATACAAAAATAACTATGTATGAAATATTTAAAGAAATAATACATGGAATCACAAAAACAGGCATGCAATATACAAAATAAATAGGCAAATCTGTGAAGGCACCAAATAGAACTTCTAGAAATTAAAAATAGAACTGTTGAACTACAAAGTGAATAGATATTCAATGAAAAAAGGAAATGAGCAATCAAGCCACAAAAAGGCATGAAAGAAACTTAAACATACATTGCTAAGTGGAAGAAACCAATGTGAAAAGGCTACATATTATGTAATTTCAATGACATGACATTCTGGAAAAGGCAAAATTATGGCGATAGTAAAATGACAGTGGTTGCCAGGGGTCTGTGGGGCAGAGAGAGATGAATAAGTGGAGTGTAGGGTATTTTTACAGCAGAGAAACTATTCTGATACCATATATACCAACAGTGTATGTATGTTATTATGGCCAGAATTGTGTCCCCTAAACCCCAGATTCATAGTTGAAGTCCTAACCACCAGTACTTCAGTATGTGACTGTATTTGAAGATAAGAGTAAGGTAAAATGAGATCATTTGGGTGAGTCCTAATCCTTCAAAGAAGAGGAGATTAGGACAAAGACACATACACACAGGGAAGACCCTGTGGAGACACAGAGAGACTACAGCCTTCAGAAGAAACCAACCCTGCCAAGCAAGACCTTGATCTTGGACTTCCAGCCTCCATAACTGTAAGAAAATAAAATTCTGTTTTTGAAGCCACCCAGTCTATGGTATTTGTTATGGCAGCCCTAGCAAACTAATACATATATCCTTATATATTTGTCAAAACCCATAGAATGCACAATGCCAAGAGTGAACCCTAATGTAAACTAGGGACTTGAGTTAATATTAAATGATAACATATCAATTATAATAAATGTACCACATTAATGCAAGATGTTAATAGGAGAAGTGGGGAGGGATGGGGGAAGGGCATATACAGGAACTCTGTATTTTCTACTTAATTTTTCTGTAGACCTAGAGCTGTAAAGTCTATCAATTTTTTAAACATTCAATGGATAATTTGAATTTTTAAAAAAAGAGAGAGGTAGAGAGAAAGATCAGAAAAAGTTATTCGGAATGCAACACAAAGAGACAAGGAGATGGGAATTAGGAAGGAGAGGCCAAGAGATAGGGAGTAGATTGAGAAAGTCTAATAAACATAAAATTGGAGTCTCAGAATGAAAAGATGAAGAAAAAAGACATATTTGAAGAGATAATGGCTGACCATTTTCAAGAACAAGATAAAACATGAATCTGCAGATTTCTTCATAATGTGTACTGATTGGGATAAATTATAAAAACAAAATACATGAACACTTAAGTGTTGTAAAACCGCACGGCAACAAAAACAATGAGAAGATTTTAAATGCAGTTAGAGAGAAATGATATATTTCCTATAAATGATCAATAATTAGACTGACAGGAACAATAGAAATCAGAAGACAGCAGAATGTCATCTTTGAAATGCCGGGGAAAAAACACAAAACTCTAAACCTAGAATTATGTATTCAGCAAAACTATCTTTCAAAAATAAGGGCAAAATAGACATTTGTAGATAAACTGAGAGATTTTTCTCTTTCATCAGTTATTCACTATTCATTATTATTTCAATAAACAAATATTTATTAAGCAGTATCATGTAGTGGTTAAGAGCATGGACTCTGGACTTGGACTCCCTGAATTCTAGTTCTACCACTTACTAACTGTGACTCTGGGCAAGTTAAGCAATTTTCCCTAGCTGTGAAATGTTTCCTCAGCTGTAAAACAAGGGTAATAGCACTCGCCTCATAGAGTTGCTATAAGGATTAAATAAATGAATGTCTTAAAGAGCTCAAAACAGTATATATGGGACTTGAGAATTGCTATAAGTATTTGCTATTAATATACATACCAAGCACAATTGTAAGTACTTTACAAATATTGATCCTTATAACAATCCTATGAAGTAGATACTCTTATTAATCCATTTTACAGATGAGAAAACTGAGGCATGAAGTTTAAGTAACTTTCCTAGGGTCACATGGCTAGTGGATGTCAGATCTGGGATCTGAACCCAGGCAGTCGAGGTCCAGGCTCCTTGCTTTTAAGTACTACACAGTACTGTCTTTCAAAGTAGAAGAAGATAAGCGCAAAGAGGCAAGGGAGGGAGCAGGCAATGTAGGGCCTTGCAGGCCACCATGGGTTTTATTGAGGTCCTGCAGAATTTTGAGCAGAGTAATAACATGATGTGATTTGTGTTTCAACAGGATTGCTCTGGCTTCTGTGCTGAAAACAGACTTTAGGGGATGTTACAGGTTGAACTGTGTACCCCAAAAAAACATATGTTGGAGTCCTAACACCCAGTACCTCAGAATGTAACCTTATTTGGAGACAGAATCTTTACAGAGGTAATCAAATTAAAATGAGTCCCAGCTACTCAGGAGGCTGAGGTGGGAGGATTGCTTGAGCCCAGGAGTTTAAAGCCAGCCTGGGCAAAACAGCAAGACTTCATCTCTAAATTAATTAATTAAAAATAAAACTAAAATACTAGACAACAACTAATTGTAAGTAAAGAGGGGGTGATTTAAGTTAAATGCCCTCTTACCATTTGGGGTTAAGATAATGTTAGATTTTGTTAAGCATGCAAGTAAAATTTCAAGAGTCACCACTAAAAGAAAAGAACTGGAGTACCAACTTCCAAACTAATAAAGGAGACAAAATATAAAAAAACCAAGCAAATACTCAATCCCTAAAGAAAGGGCAAAAAGGAGGGTATAGGAAAAAAGTATAGAAAAAACCATGGGGATAGAAATTGGGTAAGAGAAACAAGAGCAGCTCTTTCAACAATCACAACAAGCATAAGTGGACTAAACTTACTCATTAAAGTTAAAAAACAAAAATTATCAGATGTGGTTTAAAAAAAACTACCTCTATGATGTTTATAAAACAGAAGGACTTGTAGAAGTCGAAAGTAAAATTATTAAGAAATAAACAGATATCGGGCAAATGTTAACCAAAAGAAAGTCAGAGAAGCTACATTAATATCAGGTTAAATAAAATTTCTCCATAAACCCAGGCCACTCAGAAGCTAGGTGACAAAGCTTACACTCACAGGAGGTTATTGCTAATAGAGACCATACAGTAGCACTGTTCAGTAGAACTTACTGCAACAATGGAAATGTTCTACCTGTGGTAGCCACTAGCTACATGTGGCTACTGAGCACTTGAAATGTGGCTAATCCAACTGATGAGCTCAGTTTTTAATTTTACTTAACTTTAATAAATTTAAAGAGTCACAACCCTAGAGATCAATTAGTCAGCTCTTATATTTACTGAGGCCTAGAAAAGAGAAGCAGTTATCCATACCCCAAGAGAAACCACAACCAAAATCTAGGTCTCCTGGCTCATTGGCATGCTTTTCCAGTACCCCAACACTTCCCAAGCTGTTCTACCGCAATACAACTAAGAGTAAGTCTAGAGGTGTAATACAGTCCACTACATGTACAAAATTTCTTTGAGAATTCATATTAAAAAATACATTAGAATTTTTCATAATAGTAATAATCATCATTTGAGTGCTTACTTTATGTAATATTAAAATATTATAATGATGAAAATATTAATAATGACTAATATTTATATGACATTTATTATGTGTCAGGTACGGTTTTTTTTTTTTTTTTTTTTTTGAGAAAGAGTCTCGCTTTGTTGCCCGGGCTGGAGTGAGTGCCGTGGTGTCAGCCTAGCTCACAGCGACCTCAAACTCCTGGGCTCAAGCAATCCTTCTGCCTCAGCCTCCCAAGTAGCTGGGACTACAGGCATGCACCACGATGCCCAGCTAATTTTTTTATATATGCATATTTTTAGTTGTCCAGCTAATTTCTTTCTATTTTTTTAGTAGAGACAGGGGTCTGACTCTTGCTCAGGCTGGTCTCGAACTCCTGAGCTCAAATGATCCACCCGCCTCGGCCTCCCAGAGTGCTAGAATTACAGGCGTGAGCCACTGCGCCTGGCCCAGGTACGTTTTTTAATGTTTTAGATGTATTAGCTTATTTTATCCTCACAATAACCTTATGAGGTAGAAATTCTAATTATCACCTTTTTATAGATAAGGAAGCTGAAGTTAAATAGCTTTCCCAAGGTTACATTACTAGTAAGTGGCAGAGCTGAAACTAGAATCTAGGTGGTTGGGTTCGAGGATCCGTAGTTAGAACCAATCACTACATTTT
>CAUYSK010054603.1:0-21852 GCA_963575035.1 Avahi laniger
TATTTTAAAACTCTTTTCTCACTTGATTTTTTTTTTTTTTTTTTTTTTTTGAGACAGAGTATCCCTATGTTGCCCTGGCTAGAGCGAGTGCCATGGCGTCAGCCTAGCTCACAGCAACTTCAAACTCCTGGGCTCAAGCGATCCTCCTGCCTCAGCCTCCCGAGTAGCTGGGACTACAGACATGCACCACCGTGCCCGGCTAATTTTTTCTATATAATTTTAGTTGTTCAGATAATTTCTTTCCTTTTTTTTTTTTTTTTTTAGTGGAGACGTGGTCTCGCTCTTGCTCAGGCCGATCTCGAACTCCTGAGCTCAAATGATCTGCCCGCCTCTGCCTCCCAGAGTGCTAGGGTTGCAGGCGTGAGCCACTGTGCCCAGCCTCTCACTTGATTTTTAAAACCCATGTTGGTTCCTATATGCTAAAAAACAGAACTATAACCATTTGTTCTGAGGGAATTTTAAATAACCATTGAAATTAGGCTTAGCATAAGTCATGACACAATATATGTCATTGCACAAAAATAGTGAGTTCTTGCAGTGGCTCCAGGTTTCTTCACATGCTTTGTGAAACACACCCAAGAGCATACCCTTTCTGGAAATTCGAAAGAATGCTAATTACATATTCTTCTTTATTTGAAAGTGACAGAAGTCATTAGCTGGAAGCCTTATGATTAAGTGACCTTTATTTTATAATCTCCAATCCAATCCATATTTTAATTCTGATTTTTCAGGATCTTCAACAGCTGCAACAGCTTCAACAGCAGAATCTCAACCTGCAGCAGTTCGTGCTGGTGCATCCAACTACCAACCTGCAGCCCGCACAGTTTATCATCTCGCAGACGCCCCAGGGCCAACAGGGTAAGCTCCTCCTCAGAGTTTATGAGCTGTGCACGAAGGCTGTCCACATAATGTCGACGTGCACATTGACTGCTGGCATTTTGGCTATGAAACTGTCCATTAGAACAATATTTTTATTACATTTTGTCTGATTTTGAACTGTCAATAGTCATGTTAAGGAAAAAAAATTTTTTTTTGTCATGCATACCAGCCGCATTATTGAAGGTTGCCCTGAACTGTCATTCATGTTTTTAATCACTAAGGAGGAGCCAAAAGTTTGGCTAAAAGTCTAAGTGAAATTATTCAACATCCTGAGCATAAATTGATAAATTGCCTCTAGTGTTTTGACGGTTTTCACAGGAATGTATTTGAAGAATATGGACGGAGTGTTAAAAGTGTATGCTTCTAACGATTGTTTGTTATCTTTTTTTTTTTTTGAGACAGAGTCTCACTCTTTTGCCCGGGCTAGAGTGAGTGCCGTGGCGTCAGCCTAGCTCACAGCAACCTCAAACTCCTGGGCTCAAGCGATCCCCCTGCCTCAGCCTCCCAAGTAGCTGGGACTGCAGGCATGCACCACCATGCCTGGCTAATTTTTTCTATATATTTTTAGTTGTGCAGTTAATTTCTTTCTATTTTTAGTAGAGACGGGGTCTCGCTCTTGCTCAGGCTGGTCTCAAACTCCTGAGCTCAAACAATCCGCCCGCCTCGGCCTCCCAGAGAGCTAGAATTACAGGCGTGAGCCACCGCGCCCGGCCTGTTTGTTATCTTTTAAAGTTTGAGAAAGAGCGTGTTATGTTAGAAACTCTGTAAATTTTGTGAGTTATAAAAAACATTTTTCAGGTCTTTGAGCAGTAAATATTATATAATTTCAGTATCAAACAATAAAATTCAGTCATGTTTGTAAGGTTGATTAATGTGATCAGTGCAGAGTATAGGATATCAAGACCTCAACACAAGGAATACTAGTGCATCTCTACCAATTCTTCATTATTTCTAGGGTAGTTGTTTTTGCCTTTTTTCTTCTCGATCATTCATTCCAAAATCTTTTGTCATGTAAATACTTATTCTAGCATATATTCAAGATTAAAAGATGAGTAAGTCAGTTTTTACTTTCAGAGGGCTTACAGTCTAGTGACAGGAAAATAGACCTATTACAAGTGCTAGACTTGATACTCACAGAACACTGTAGGAGCCAAGCAGAGACCCCTTGTACCTTTGTGATCACAGTGAATTTGGGAGAATGCATTCATAGGCTTATAAAGGAGAGAATGTCAATTGTAGAAAATGAATAGCATTTGAAAAGCTCAGAAACACGGAAGAAAAATCAATAAGCTGTGTTTGAGAACTGTAAGTAATGCCTTAGTCACTGCAGCTTAAGTCGTACATGTGGGTAATAGTGAACTTTGAGGCAAGAAAGATTAACAGAGACCAGATCAGTAGACAACCTCACATTAAGTTTCCAGAAGTTTGGCCTTAAATCCTATAGCTTAGTGATTCCCAAGGTTTGATTATTTGTCACTTGGGAAATTAGGAAGGTAGTTTCCTAAGCCTCACCCCAAAATTTTAATGAGCACTTTAGAGATTCTAATGTGAATAGCCCAGGACCTTCCAATAAGTCTTCTGTAGGCTATATGAAATCACAGAAGGTTTAAGCAGAAAAGTGACATTTCCAGGTTTGTTTTAAGAAAGCTCATGCTGAAACTTGGGGAGGAAAAATTAGAATGAATAAGAAGAGAGAGAGTAATACTGGTTAGAAGAATATTGCAACAGTCCTACTGAGGATTGGTGAGGAATGAACTATGATTGTGGGGATAGAAAAGAGAAGATGATTTGGTAAATAAATAGGTGGATGGACAGGATCTAGTGGCCTGTCGTATTTGATTAATGATAGGGAAGAGATATCTAGGTAATTCCTGGGTTTTTAGGCAATTGTGATTGTTGATGGGATCATATAGAGAAAATGTGTATGTAGTATTAAAAGAGCTATGAAAAAACCAGCCCTTTAGGTATAGGAGGAATAAGACGAAGATACTGGCTGGGTTGCAGTGGCTCACATCTGTAATCCCAGCACTTTGGGAGGTTGAGACAGGAGTATTCCTTGAGGCCAGAAGTTTGAGACCAGCCTGGGCAACACAGCAAGACCCCATCTCTACAAAAAATTTAAAAATTAGCAAGGCGTGGTGGCGCACACCTGTAGTCCCAGCTACTAGAGAAGCTGAGCCCAGGAATTCGAGGTTGCAGTGAGCTATGATGGCACCACTGCACTCCAGCCTGGGTGACAGAGCAAGACCCTGTCTTTAAAAAAGAAAAAAAAAAGGAGGAGGAGAAGAAGATACTGTGATTTCTGATGTAAAAAATTAGTGGAGAGTGGTAATCACAACAGAAGAGAATTCCAAGAGGGAAGGAGAAAGTTACCTAGATCAGAGAGACTTAAGGTCAAGACTGAACTGTATATATTAGATTTGGTTATCTTCAGGGTGATAGATGATGCAAAAAAAAAAAATGGATTTAGTAATAGTTAAAGCCTTATGATTGAGTGAGATTGCCTTCATTTACTTGCATCAAAGACAGGGGCATTGTCTTTCCTTTTTCAAATCTGGGACCTCATTTTATTTAAAAGAGTAAAGCCCAAAATAATTGGAATACCTAATAATTATTCATTCTGGTCTTTTGATAGTTGCAAAGGTTTTTATATGTTCTTAAAGCCTCCCAATACCCATGGACTTTTATAAAATTGGTAAAGTAGCACAAAGTGTATATTGATTGACTTTAGAGCCAGTCACCTCAGACCATTTACCTAACCTTTCTGAGTTACGTATCTTTCTCTTCCCACCTTCCTCTTCACTTACATGAGTGAATTACATAAAATGTTTTATTAACATCAAGAAGATCATTCATTGTAATGTATTAGTTAAGAGCAAACTCCTCTCTGAATTTTGGCTCTGCCACTTTTTGTTTGTGTCCTTCGGAAAGTTAACTTTCTGTGCCTCAGTTTCTTTGTCTGTTATATGAGGATACTTTCGGTATTTACCTCAAAGAGTTGTAAAGGTTTATTGAGTAAATACATGTAAAAGGTGCCTCATACATAGTAACCTCTCTGTATCTTTTCTGCAGTTATCATTATGACTGATATCATGATATCGGTATTATCATGAGTCAAGAAATGATAGATGAAGTAACTCAGAGAATGAAAATAGTTTGTACCTTTAGTTAAAAAAAAAAAAAACAAAAATAGCTTGAAAGTAATCTAGAATCAGTTTGTACCACTGCTGCTGAGTTGTAATCGATCAGTTAGTAGTATATGACCTAGATTTTATTTTCTAAGATGATTCAACAATGTAAAGGATGTGAAAAGTAGAAACACATTTATATAAACATTTCCAGGAGTGGAATTCATTGTAATTAATATTAATAGCATCAGAGAAGCTGACAAAATCTAAATTAGCTGTTCTTTTAACTAATGATGGAGGACAAAGATTTGATCTGTTGAAATTATAATAATAAATGTTTCCAGCATGAGATTAGCCTTCAATATTGATTGCTTGAGTTCTGTTTTCCCTTGTTTTTCATTTATTAATCTAAAACTTTTGAAGTATTGTTTATATTTTTGACAGTATGCTGGGATCATATAGCTCTGTCTGGAATTTAATTTCTAGCAAGGGAAATTGAAGCCATTTTCCCAGAATTATCAGGATTATTTTTCTTTCTGTTTCTTGGAAAAACTCTTATTGATACCTGTCTGGACTTGAGTCATATTTGTTGGAGATTTTATTTTGCCCTTTCTGCTCTTGCCTTTTATTCTGAAAATAATCAAAGAAATATTCTTGTTTAAAAAAACTGTTTCTTCATTTGGTTTTTGTTTGCTTTGGTTTTTTTGTTGTTTGTGGGGAGGGAGATAGAAAGGGTTGGCCTTAAGGAAATTTTAAATCTCTTTGGGCCCTTTTAGCATTTTCAGCTGAGCTCATTTGGGGACAAAGACCTAAGGTTTGAATTCATTTATAAAATATGCTACTAGGAACAAAAATTAGTCATTTGAAATTATAACTTCTGATTGGACAGGAATTATTTTAAAAATATCTGCTTTTGTCACTTACAGGTTAATAAAAACTTTCACTGTTAAACTTTAAAGAAACTCATGTGTTCAAATAGCCTATGCTTGATAATGAGACCTCATTTCTGACCTTTCTGCTCTCTTCTGTTTCATTTTTTATTATTATTTTTGAGTATTCTTTAGTCTTTAGCTTTTTCAAAATAATTTTATTTAACTAGTTTTAGTCATTGACATAAAATATAGTTTTATTTTTCTCTCTAGACTACCCTTCAGTTTTTTGAAATCAGTAAAATTCAATATTTTAATTAATTTACTCAACAGTTCGTTGAGTGCCTATTAAGTGTCATACAGTGCCCTGAGTATTGGGGATATAACTTGGAACAAGATACAGTCCATTAGAAGTCAAATAGTAACCATGTAAACAAATAGTTCAAATAGCAATAAGTACCAGGCAGACACAGATCAGAGTAATCTGGTAATGGTTAACCTGTGGAAGAATGGGCCTGTGGAGCCTCTCTGGAGAAGCAACATTTGAATTAGGAACTGAATGATGATGGGGAGGTTGCCACACCTAGGCTCTGGGTGAAGAGTCTTGTAGACAAAGGAATGCAAAGCACCTGAAATAGGAAGAACTTAACCTAATTGGGGGGCTGGGGGGAAGATGTAGCTGAACTCCTCCAATGTAGCTGGAGTTCAGTGAGTGAAAGGAAGTGGTAGGAGATGGTATATGAGAACTAGAGTACCTACAAATGCTCTAATGGTGTTACATTACAGTTAGGATAAAATCTATGCAGTAGTTAGATCACTCCAACTACTCTATGGGGATCGAACTATAGGGAGACACTGGGGGAAGCAAGATGGTCATTTAAACTTCCATCAATCTGCCTTTTAAGAAACATTTGTAGTAATATGTACTGAATTTTATTTCATTTAATCATATTTGCTTCAAAATATATTTCACTTGTCCCAAATCAACAAAAGTCAGGGTTCTCTAGAAAAATCCAAATTTACTATATATATTTATCTTATTTGTGATCTACATTGTGAAATAAATCTATTTTAATAGCTTAAATTCAGGCAGTACTTAGTTACTTACAAATATAAATGACAGACTCTGTGACTGATTTGTGGGAAGTTTACGTTTCTTTGGCTATTGTCCTACATATTTCAATAATCAGTATATCCAAATTTAACAACCTAAGGAAATCGTAATTAGAAAGATATGTGTTGCTCCAGATAATCTTACTTCATATTTTTAAAAGTGGTAGAATCCCTTTTGTTTGGTCTGCTATGTTGGATAATTTCTACTTTTGGTCTTATCTGAGCACACATAATCCTATATCTAGTACTTGATTAATAGCAACAGCATTATATTAGAAACTAGGAACTACAGATTAAATCCTCAAATACAGACATTCTGGGTTGGTCCTCTTTTTATAAGGCTCTGAAAATAAAAAGCCATAGACTCAAGTAATTGGGCGTTTACTACAAACATGTCAAGTGTTCACGTTTCTACTTTGAGTGTCACTTGTCATCGTGAAGCATTGCTGGCATTACTTATCAGTTATTTTTAAATTAAAGTTTTAAGTTTTACATTTTAAAGACAGTTCCATGTTAAAATAGAGTATTTTACATTTCACCTGTATTTTCACCAAAAGGCAAATGTTTGATAAGGAAAACTTGAAAACAGCTTTTTTTCCCACCTAGAGGATAGCAAGCTCCTTGCATGAACTGGACTCAGGTCCAGCATGCACTGGCAGTTTTTAATGGATTCTAGGTTAAGAAATTAAGCTTTTTTGGAATTTACAGCTGTTTCCATTTAGAATAATTCTCCTCTTTTATCCACTCCTTATTAAAATAAAGAATTGGCCTATCAGAGAACTTATTCACATTATGCTAAAAACATATCAGTTTTAATTTAATGTTCCATATCTTCCTTGGGCAGGATTGAATTTTAGACAAATAATAGTTTTAAGACCAATGTGAGGAGATCAGTTGGAAATTTTCGGTTCACGTTCACATTCTTTCTTTCCATGTGTTCAATGTAATCTTTAATGTTTCTTGCACAACGTGCTTGTGTTTTACAGGTCTCCTGCAAGCGCAAAATCTTTTAACACAACTACCTCAGCAAAGCCAAGCCAACCTCCTACAGTCGCAGCCAAGCATCACCCTCACCTCCCAGGTCAGTTTTCTTCTAGGAGGTTCTCTTGCCCTGTTGTTTTGGGAGACTTTTGGACTTTATTTGATTTTAAAACCCCAGAAAACCTAATAAAAATAATTCAGTCTTCAAAACTAACCAGAAATTCAAAGCTGAGGTTATCAGTTTGATTAAACAATGCTACCAAAGTGATACAGTCTTTGAAAGTCAACAGGAGTCCCTATTTTCTTATAACTGTGTGGCAGTAAATGAGTAATCAGTTGTGATTCTGTGACACCTCCCCCTAGCATATCTGGCAGTAGATATTACCACTGAACTGGAAACCTAGTACCTCAGTTAAAACCCATCATTATCCTTTGCCCTTTCTGAGAAATAGCAGAAAAGCTCTGGTCTCTGGTTTCTTTCCTATCAATACTTAGTTGTTGCATTTGCTCATTTACACTAGACCACATAAACACTACAATCATATAAAAAGCACAAGTGTTAGGTATCTAGAGGTTTAAATCATAGACCGAGTTCTCCTTCTTATATAGCTATGATTTTGAGCATATCATTTTTCCTCTGTGGACCTTAATCTTCTCATCTCTAAATTAGGTGACTGAACTGGCTAATCCTGAATCCCCTTGCTGCTCTGACTTTGCAGTGTAGAATTATCACTTAATACTAACAGATTGCCAAATTTGACAGAATTC
This sequence comes from Avahi laniger, assembly GCA_963575035.1. Taxonomy (NCBI): domain Eukaryota; kingdom Metazoa; phylum Chordata; class Mammalia; order Primates; family Indriidae; genus Avahi; species Avahi laniger. Next base: position 7,739 of record CAUYSK010054603.1, read on the forward strand.
AGCATCCATGTATGATAAGAACTCTTGCAAACTAGGTATTATAGAGGGTAACTTTCTTAACCTAGTAAAGAGCATCTACCATAAAAACCCCCATCATCATACTTAATAATGAAAGACTGAATACTTTTTGCCTAAGATCAGATACAAGGCAAGATGACCAGTTACCACCTTTATTCAGTATTATACTAAAGGTGCTAGTAGCTCAGTAAGACAAGAAAAAGAATTAAAGATTACATATAGATTAGAAAGGAAGAAGTAAAGTTATCTTAATTGGTAGATGACATAATTATCTACGTAGAAAATCCTAAGGAATCTACCCCAAAAAGTTTCTGGAATAAGTGAGTTTAGGAAGTATGTGGGGTACAAAGTCAATATACAGAAGTCATTTATATTTCTATATATTAGCAATGATCATTTGGAAATTGAAATTAAGAAAAAAATGTATAGTACTTACGGATAAACTTAACAATATTTTAAGATTTTTAAGATTATTTTAAGACCTATACGTTGAACACTATTTACAGTATCTCTCACTTGGGCTGCCGTTCACAGGAGGATCAGCTGAGCAATTAACATGCAGAGTCGAGGTGGTACCTCCCACTAGTGAACACTCAGAGGCCTGTGTTCCACTCCGGGCTTGTGAGGAGAACAGAATAGCCTTGTCTAATATGAAAATTTAATAATTTTCTTTTAAAAAAGAGCCTATACTCTCATGCCCCCAGATAAACTGTAGATGGATTTAAATAATTAAATGTTTTAAAAATACATTGAATAAACTGGCAGATTAAAAGGAATTTTATCATAGTTAAAAATTAATGAGGCCTTCTCAGATTTGAAGCAACAGATGAGATTGGAAAGGAAAATAAGAAGCTCAACCAAATGATAATTTAAAGCTTATATACACTGAAAAATAAAAGGAAAAAAGAAGATTGGAAATATTATTTGCATTGACAAAGACTCAATCTATAACATTTGATGATCTCTTCAAGGATAAGAATGAGACTAAGGATATCACTAATATATAAATGAGTTAAGGACATAAATCCAATTCACATCCAGGAAATACAGATAATAATTGACATGGGAAAATTTCGACTTTGAGTAGTAAGAGAAATATAAGTTAAGGCAGCAGTGAAGTACCATTTACTCCCTGAATTAGCAAAACATTTTTCAAAACTACTAACATAAATCATGTGGAGGAAACTAGCTTTGTGTAGTGGGCACCAACATTGTGATGCGTATCAAAAGCCATGAAATTATTGGCTGGGGATGGTGGCTCACGCCTGTAATCCTAGCACTTTGGGAGACTGAGGCAGGAGAATCAGTTGAACCCAGGATTCGAGACCAGCCTGAACAACATACCAAGACCCTGTGTCTACAAAAATGTTTTAAAAATTAGCCGGATGTGGTGGCTGCCTGTAGTCCCAGCTACTTGGGAAGCTGAGGAAGGAGGATCGCTTGAGCTCAGGAGTTTGAGGTTGTAGTGAGCTATGATAATGCCACTGCACTCTAGCCCGGGCAACACAGTGAGACTGTGCCTCAAAAGAAAAAAAAGGCCATGAAATTGTTTATCCAGTTACCAGAAAATCAACTGTGAATTTATCTCAAAGAACTAATTATGTACATAGGTGGAAAAAATAACTAATATGTGTAAAGTTTTTCGTTGTGGTATTATCTATGTTAGTGAAAGGATAAATGAAAAGTGTCCAGCAATTAAAAACTGGTTAAATAAATTATAATATTGCCTCAGTCAGCTTTTGAAAAGGATTATTATAAAGACTGAAATACCATAGAAAAAAGTTAAAGCAATGTTAAATGAGAAAAGCAGAGTATAAAATTATGCATACCATAATTAAGTTAAAGTTTAAAAATGTAGGTCTGTGGAAAAAATCTTGGAACAAATACACAAAATGAAACCTAAGTTATTTAAACAAATGATTTACTTTTTCCCCTTAAAATAGTTTAAATAATCTTATAATACTATTTTTATAATAGCATCACACGTTGAAGATGTGATAGTGATAAACAAGACAGATATGGTCTTTATTGTTTTCACAGTTTAAGTGGCATATTTATGAAACAGAATTTTTAAAATAATTTATTTAAAGGCATAAGATACATTTATTCAGACATTTTGAAAACCCAGATATATTTCATTTTTGTGTATTCAAGATTTTTCTATAGAATTGCATGCTTACCCTTAACTGTACTTATAGTAAACAGAATTTCATAGCCTGCTTTTCCCACCGAACATTATGTTGTACATTCTGTAGTTACATGGTCTTCATCGCTCTCCATGAATATAGCTGGTTCCTTAAGTTGTTTACTTGCAGCACATGCCAGTTGTAAACATCTGTTTGTATGTTTGCTCTTATCGTTCTGTTCCTTCTCCAACAGCCAGCAACCCCAACACGCACAATAGCAGCAACCCCAATTCAGACACTTCCACAGAGCCAGCCAACACCAAAGCGAATTGATACTCCCAGCTTGGAGGAGCCCAGTGACCTTGAGGAGCTTGAGCAGTTTGCCAAGACCTTCAAACAAAGACGAATCAAACTTGGATTTACTCAGGTAGGATGAACCCACCTTTAGTTAGATTTCCTCCCTTGGCAGGTCCAAGTACAGTTGGCTCTTTGTATCCCTGGTTTCCACATCTGTGGATTCAACCAACCATTGATTCAGAATATTCAGAGGGGAGAAATAATGGATGGTTGTGTCAATACTGAACGTGTACAGATTTTCTTCTCGTCATTATTCCCTACACAATGAACTGTAACAACTATTTATTTGGCATTTATATTGTATTAAGTATTATAAGTAATCTAGAGATGATTTAAAGTGTATAGGTAGATGTGCATAGGTTGTATATAAATACACTGTTTTATACTGTTGAGGATCAGAGCATCTATGGATTTTGGTATCCGAGAGGGGTCCTGAAACCAATTCCCCATGCATACCGAGAGACAACTGTGTTTGCTTTATGTGTCAAAAGAGGCTTCTAAGGAACAATGTGTTTCTCAACCATGTTGTTTTTCGGTCTGTACCTTTTTGTTAGCCATTTCCTGCATTTATATGTTTAGAATATACATTTAATTATAAGTTTACTATTTAATGTTAAGTTAAACCTTTAATATTTCTCTCAAAACACAGGTCTCTGAAATTATAATTATTAATATATCAATAAATCATGAGAGTTTCAAAAGATGATACTGGGGAATGATGTGACTATACTGAGGGTTTTGTTATTTGAAGAACATCTGGTTGTAGACCTTAGTGTTGCATGTGTAAGGTTGACAGAGTAAAGATTACAGGATCTTTTATAGTAACTAAAAGAGGAAAAGTTTGAAAGGCTTGTTTAAAAATAGTTTTGGAGGAGAGAGGAGGATAATAGAGACATATGCATGCACTCTCTCTAAAGCTATACTCAAAGTAATTAGTCAAATAAGAATCTATTGAAAACGAAAAACTGAAATTAGTCAGAATCCAAATTAATTTTTTAAATGTCAGCTAAAATGATTTAAGATCATCAGGTGAAAAAAATAAATTTTTTGGAGGATCAGATTGGGTGTTTTTATGGAATCAGGGAAAACCTGATGTTTGGAGTGTTTAAGCCACCGCTTAATTACTATTCAAATTATTTTGTGTTGAAAGTACAGTAATGCTCCACCTACTCTGGCGGGTCAAAAACCGGGATGACATCCCCGCATGTATTCTAGGAATTTTTAGGAATAGACATATGTCTCTTTGGGAATTTATTTTTGCTCAAAGAAACTAATTGTATATTGGGAACATAAAATGGTTTTTAAAATAGATATAATTTTAGAGGAAATGCAGTTACATTTGTGAGGACTTTAGGTTATGAAAAAAATTACAGAAACATTTTAATATTTTTGAAGCATCTAAGTGATCTGACCTTTAGCCTTAGAAAGCTAAAGATAAAACTAGATTGATAGGGGTAAGTTGATAAGCTGAAATAAGTGTGAAGTTAGCATGTTTAGCAGTGCTGCAGGTGTTAGACTATTAGCACAGCATACTCTTGTGTTTCCTGGGATGATTGTTGCCAAAGATGGTATGACTTCTAAAAGTCTTTAACATTCACTCACATGGTGGTTGCTTTCCTGTGGCATTTGACCCAATGTATTGCCAGTATCATGTTTCTCCCTCCCCTCCCCATCCATGTAAAGGAGCTTCCTTGTGGTCTGATGTTTTGCTTTATGGTTTTATCCTGTTTTTTGGCATGGCCATTTCTTATTTTTCAAAATGACTGTGACGCAGCAGTGACAATGGTTCACAGACTTTGACTACTACTGCTGCAGAATGGGAAAATCAGCCAATCAACCTCTGTTTTTAAGTCTGATACCTCACTTGTAGTTATTGAAAGGTTGCTTTGTATCCAGTTTTTTTGCATGTATATGCACACACATACACACACATAGTTAAACATTCAAGTTGTATTTGTTGAAACAAATCCCACTTCTCTGAGTAAATATACATGTAATTAGGTATTTTAAACAGTTATTTTCTGATGACATAATTGCTTATTAAAGGATTACTACAGATGACATTGCATAATTAGAAAGCACATCATAGTATAATACATTTATCACAGGGGGTACTTCCATTATTTCCTAGTCCCGGTCTTCGTTCCTTTTTCCCTTTTACTCTTTAAAAATATTGAAGAGATTTAATATAGTTCAGATTATGTATGAATCAGCTGCTTAAAACATTTACTTTTGTGAAGGAAAATGCAGAACGGTTGGAGTTACAAGAGCACCAAACCAAGCATATACCAAATTAATGAAAATTAGTATGTTAACTGAGGGACCTGTTGCTTTTTATTCAATTAAATAATTTAAATGTGAAGTAGCATTATATTATAAATCTCAATTAAGTGAATTTGTCATTTATTGCCATGGTAATAGCTGTTAATAGTTAATGACTTTATTTCCAGGTACCATCTTAGGATATTGTTTGTTATACTTACTGTGATGTGATTTTTGAATAGATATTTTATGTTTTGTTTACTTGTTACAATTGTTATTTTATATAAGATATTATAGAAGTTTGTGAAAAACTGGTAGTACCTTGTGCAGTTACAATGCCAGAAAACACTTACTGCCATCTAACTGCTGCAAAAGGTCTTATACTTACATAATTACAAAGTTTAGTTGGCCCTTGTTTTTAGGAAAGCTATAATCTAAACAAATAAAGTGACCAAGACGTGAATATATGTGATACACAAAACTTAAGTTCAGCGCTTGATATATAGTAGGCAGTTAGTGAATATTTGTGGATTGAATGAAGTAGCATTTAATAAATATATAGAGATATATAGATACAGGTAAACATATCCATCTATACCTGTAGATCTTCATATACAGTGTAGATACAATGGATGACATTTATGCCCTACTCACACTATTCTGGTTCTTTCAGTTTTACTGTGGTTGGAAGAAAATCAATAAACAGTACACTTCAGTTCTAGTTAGAGTATCTTCAGAGCTGTCATTAAAACTTTCAGTGATGCTGGGGATGTTCTTTATTTGTGTTGTTGAATAAAATAGCCACTGTCTGTTTGTGATTATTGAGCACTGGGAAGGGCTAATGATGCTGAGGAACCAAATTTTTAATTTATTTGATTTTAATTAATTTAAATTTAAACAACCACACATGGCTGGTGACTGTCCTATACAAAGGCATAGGATATAGATCACTTAACGTTCAGGTATCCTCTATGCCTCATTTTATCTTATAGTTCCAGCATTGCTCCTCTGTTTAACTTTTTATCAGAAGTTACTCACCAGTAAGAAAACATTTAAAAAAATGTTTTCTTTCCCCAACTACCACCTAATGCAGGTGCTAATAAACAATGTAGTATCCAAAACCTAGATTGGGGGGCCAGGAATCAAAGGACTGGGATAATCCCAACTCAAAATAAGTGTTGCCAGGACAGTTGGGAGTTGGCTGTCTTGTCGTAGAATTAGTCGTGTAGTACTTTGGACCAGAATGTTGTTGCCTATCTGCCCTGTCAGTAAACTAATTGAAATAGGTAGATAAACCATTTAAACTCCATGAGCTTCTATTACCTGTATATAAAATAACCATTAAGATACGGCTTTTTCCAGCTTGAACAAGAGATATTCAGCTGGAAGAGAAGCACTGTATACATTTCAAAGGTTATAGGCTTATAGAGAAAGACATCTTTTGTAATATATTCAGGGGATCATTGTTCTATTGCTGTAAGGTTACCAAGTTTCCAGTGCCCATGAAGGTTTGACTAAATGGGTCAAACCTCTCTACTGTGAATTTCTATCTCTGTAATGGTTACAAAAGTGGCCTTTTAGAATACCTGTTTTTTGTAACCAACTTTGAAATCCAAACTAAGGGTGAAAATAGATTTTTTTCACAGCTTCCAGAAATACTTTATAGAGAGGGAAAAAAAAAGAGTGAGAAATCATTTCTAAATTTTAAAGTGATTTATGGGAAGTTTGGTTAATTCAGAAATACCGAGGGTTATCTAGACAGTTTATATCTAATCTCTGTAGCTGATATGGATAAATTGATTTTTAAAGATTACTTAAATCACCTTGGTTGCATCAGTTAGGGAGCTTGTTAGAATATCAGCACTATCTTTTGTTACTTAGTAGAAATTTTGGTATCTTGATTATTACGTAAGGTAGCAAGAAGAGATTCAAAATGGAAAATATGTGGGACAGTGTTGAACATTGTCCTGATCAAGGCCTAAGAAAGTCCTCATTGGATTACTGTGCGTGGCTTAGGAATGGAGTTTATGTGGGACCCAGAAAGGGGAATGAGAGCAGTCATTCGAGTGACAGTCCAGAGGGAAGGCTGTAAACGTTAGTGAGTTGACTTTTTCTCTATTTACCTCTCCCCTCTCCTGCTCCGTATTATTGTGCAGGGTGATGTTGGGCTTGCTATGGGGAAACTGTATGGAAATGACTTCAGCCAAACTACCATCTCTCGCTTTGAAGCCTTGAACCTCAGCTTTAAGAACATGTGCAAGTTAAAGCCACTGTTAGAGAAGTGGCTAAATGATGCAGGTAAGTGAATACACAGGACATTCCTTCATTGTTCATTGTCATCATTGTATAAATTAGCATTTATATTTCTTACTATATTATTGATACTAAAGAACCTTGAAGCTTACTAATCCTGGGAGGATCATTATAAATTATGGCTATGTAAATCAGAAATCTAATTCATTTAAATATTCTAGTAATTACAGTATAAATAATCAGCAATAACTCATAGCCTTGAAATATTTCTTATATTTGAACTAGGGTTAGGGATACACAGACAGTCAAAGGAACAGGATAAGAAGGCCTATGTATTTAGATAAACTTGAAGAACAAGTTTATTGTTTCTTCTTTGATGAATTATCATAGGACTTGTTCCTGCTAATATTTCTGGTTTGGTTATTAAAAATGACCACATATTTCATACAAAAAAGTTGGGCTGCTGTTTTAACTTTTGTGTGTGTGTGCTGAAATTTCCTTTTGGAAGATTTGGATTTTGAGTCACAGAATCATAGACCATGAGAGCTGTAGGAACTACAGAGATCCCCTAGACCACGGTCCTCATTGTAGATATGAAAGAAAATTAGGCCTTTGGGAAAGACAAACCTGAAACACCCATCTTTAGACAGTTTGCTTCAGTAGCTATGGGTGAGGCCATCTGTAGGATTCCTGAGTGCCACAGGCGAGAACCACCAATCTGCTCCATCCATCTGATTTTACATGTAGCAGAAAGAAACTCAGAAACGTGTATGACATGCCCAGGGTTATTAAATTGTTAAATGGCAGAACCGTGTTTTAACTTTAAAGAATTTATAAGTATTTCTTTTCTTTTTTCACCCTAGATTATACCAATGAAATTAGTGATCATTTACAAGATAAATATTAAACATTCAAAAATTTCCAAAAAACTTCCTTTTATTCCCAGAGCTCATAAACAAACAAACATAATGTAAGAGCATAACTGAAAGAGATAGAGCTGAGTTTAAGGGTAAGAATGTAAACTTCTGCTTTCTCAGAAACAAATCAAAAAGTAGTGGTGACAATATAGTCAGCTATCCTGGAACGAAGAACACCAATAAGGGCAGTACAAAGAGTCATAATAGTAAACAATATTTTCATGTAGGTTATATGAAAACTTTTTCATGTTTGCTTGTAACTTATTTTGTCTTTTTCTTGTCATTAACATATGTATTAGGCACATGAATCATCATGTTCAGCTAATTTTATTTTTGTGTTTTCTTCATTCTTACAGAGAACCTCTCATCTGATTCGGCCCTCTCCAGCCCAAGTGCCCTGAATTCTCCAGGAATTGAGGGCTTGAACCGTAGGAGGAAGAAACGCACCAGCATAGAGACCAACATTCGTGTGGCCTTAGAGAAGAGTTTCTTGGAGGTCGGTGAGGTTTTCCCTTTTCGAGTACGTGGGATTGTCTGTGTGGTACTTAGTGTTAGAAACTGTAGCAGATAAAAGATGACATGTCAGCCTCTGTCCTTGTGGACGTTTGTAACGTAATGGATAAAATAGGCGAAGTAAGTAAGTTCCTGACATAGGAGACAGAATCACAGTTCTGCAGGGTTCAGGAGAGACCGGAGTCACACCCATGTGAGCACTCAGTGTGAGAGAGGTGGCAGCTGCCATAGGATGCGTAGGAATTAATCCCACATGCTGGAAAGGTGGGAGGAAAGCACTTCAAGCAGAGGGACCCAGCGAGGAACCATGGATTTTTATCAGGAGAAGCACTAGCAGTTTGCTAGGCTAAATTCTAGTGTCTGTATGCCTGGACTGGTAGTTTGGGACCAGAGCACCAGAGACCTTGAATATTAGGCTATGGAGTTTAAGTTAATGCAAGAGATATTTGGCAATTTCTTTTTTGTACTAGGCAATATCATAATGAAAGCTTTCAACAAAATGTTGACTTCTCTAATTCAGAAAAGGCTTGAGCACTTTGGAAGGACACTGAATTAGGAGTCTTTATCAGCTCTGCCACTTGTTAACTGTGTACTTAGGCAAATCACTTGATTTCTTTAAGCGGAAGTTCCTTCATCTGTGAAATATCTGCTTTTCCTGCCTCACAGGCTTACTGTGAGCTCCAGATTAGATAGCCTGGAGCACAGGGAAAACTTGAATTCCTATTAATACATAAGGTTGTATTGGTATTTTGTTAATTTTATTCAAGATTAATAGACCTTAAAATGAAAAAATGTAAATATGTAAGAACAACTTATTCTTAGTTAATATGAGTAAGTTTAGTAAGCGTAATGTTCATTAGAACATCTATCTACAGAAGCTCTTTGTTGAAAGTGGCCCAGTATGGTCATATATATCCCGGCCTCATATTCTGATTTGTCCCTCCCCATTTGTTTATTTATATTCTGACACGATTATGCCAGTAGTTCAAAAAGTTATTTCAAAAGATGACATTTTTTTCCCCTTAAGAATCAAAAGCCTACCTCGGAAGAGATCACTATGATTGCTGATCAGCTCAATATGGAAAAGGAGGTGATTCGTGTTTGGTTTTGTAACCGCCGCCAGAAGGAAAAAAGAATCAACCCACCAAGCAGTGGTGGGACCAGCAGCTCACCTATCAAAGCAGTTTTCCCCAGCCCAGCCTCATTGGTAAGTATAAAAAATAGAGGAGCACAAGCACAATGGCTAGTTTTTATGATTTTACAAATGACCTGTTAAATCAATTTATTTCATAACAGTTATGAATTTACTATATATATTCCCATTGAATAAATGTATATAAAATTGTATTTCAGTTGTTACCAAGATAATGAAACCTCATGTTATTGACCTAAAAACTTTCTGGTCTTTCTTATTTTTTAAAGTGAACAATTTCAATTCATTCTTGTTTCATTGCGTTTCCATTGTACACTTCTCTGGTGTGGTTTATCAGATTACTCTGTAACCATAGGAGTAAATTTGCTGCTGATTCCAGTTATCTCAGAAAATCTTTAGTTAGTTTTTATTCATGTTGAGGCCTAAAGCTCAACTTATTAAACTGACGCTTACATGATTAAGTAACAGTAAATTCCCAGGTAACCTTTGGCTCCGAGCTCCTATTAAGACGGTCATCTCAGTGGATCTTCACTCTGAAACACCGTGCGGCCCTTTCATGTGTAATCTCACTGAGTAACTTCTCCGTTTGCATTAGAATATTATTCCTAGAGTGAAAGGGCATAGAGGAGTCCTGTGACTCCTTTGATTTTTAGTATTGCCAACCAGAATCCAAAAGATGAGAAGATTGTTGAGTTTGCATTTCTATTCCTTTTTTGTTAATTTGTTTTCATTTTATTTAATATCATTCCATACTGGAAGGCTTTTAAAACTAAAGTCAGCTTTAAAAGCACATATTAGTTTAAGTGAAATTTATGGTTGTTACATGGTAGGTCTTTAATGACCCATAAAGTTCATGAGATAGTTATGGAAAAGATAGTTATTAAATAATAATTTTGTGTAGGTGACTTTTATGTTTTAGATTTATTTGTACTAAATGGAAGACTTTCTTGCAGAACTGTTAAAATTTTTTATTTCAAAAAGAAACAGGTTTTTAAAAATTTGCTTCACATTCTTTTCATAATTTCATTAAAAACAAACACAAAGCAATTCTGCCCCCACAGAGCAAAAATAAAAGTAATACATGAGCCCCAGATTCCCTGATCCTGTCAAATAGTTTTCTTATTTAGATAAAGTTGATAATTGGTGTATTTCTGACTTAGAGTGTATCTGACTCAATATTATTGAAATTTAGGAATGTTTCTTATTATTATTTTTAAAACCTGGGCAAAGCTATTTGTGATACCAGTGAAAAATCATCTAATAGCAACTTTCCAACATATCATGCCAAGCTTCTCAATTCCAAAATCAAAGAGAGATTATAAAATCGTTTCCTCTTAGAGCCTGTTATTTTATTCTGTCGTACATAGAGTTTTTAAAAATTGATAGACAAAATAAGTCCACAATATGGGTTTAAATTTTTAAGTTTTGATTTTAGTGCTTTGTCCTCATTTTCATTTCTGACCTCTAGGTGGCAACCACGCCAAGCCTTGTGACGAGCAGCGCAGCAACTACCCTCACGGTCAGCCCTGTCCTCCCTCTGACCAGCGCTGCCGTGACTAATCTCCCGGTTACAGGTAAGCAGCAGCGAGGCCACGCCGCTGCTAGGCACGCAGGAGACCCATGGTAGGTTTCTGTGAGAATCTGCCGTTAAATTGCGAGTTAAGGTTTTCACTGAAGATGTAGATCGCTTTAAAAAAAAAATTATGTGTGACAATCTGAACTTTAAAAAAGATCAGGCATAATTAATTTTGTCAGAAAAAAGTACTTTCGCTCAAGGATTTTCTTAACCTCTTTTGTTTTTTCCTGCATTAGTTCATCTTCTACGTTGCTTCCAGAGTTATCTTTCAAAAAACACCAATTTTTTTTTTTTCCCAAGAAACCCCTTTCCTTAAAAACCTTCAATAGTTATGGCTTTTTGCATTCAGAAAAACATTCAAATTCATCAATTCATGGAAGGTTATTTCCAGTCTGGACCTGATCTTCCACGAGTCTTTTACCTACCATACCCTGAACACACAGGAGGGCTTCGTCCTCACCTCTGTAAACATCCCTTACCCTGAAGTGTTGTCCGTGCCAGCCTGAGTTCCTGACTGGTATTGATAAAACTATTCCAGTTTATGTCAGTTTTTCTTGGAAATACTCTTTAACTTCCCTGGGAAACTATTTATTTCCACCTACCTGTGTCATAAATAATTGTATTTTTATACATCTGTCTTTCCCAGTAGACTTTGTACTTCTCAACAGATTTGCGTATTCTTCTTTTTGACACTTCATTATAAAATGAATAATTTTTTTTCCCTTTGGCCTCCTTTAAATAGCAAATTTTCCAAATGTGTTTAAAATGACTTAGCATTGTCATCAGATGTTTTTTAGTGATACTGAGTGCATAAGACATGCATTTATGATATTTCATAATCAAGCTTGCTTTAAGCTAGAGTTAAGGATTTTGACTTTCCTTACTCATGTTTTAAGTTCATAATACCTCTTTTCCTCTATGAACTGTGATGTAAAAATTGAATAAATGGCTTTATATTGTATTACATTTCTAAGTATTAGAAGCATCTCATAATTTTTATTTTAGACAGTACTTCTTGACCTCTTTTGGGTGTTGGACCTCTTTGAGAATATGTAAGCCATATAGACTTTCCTCTTACGAAATAGACATACTCACAATTTTTAGTAAAATTTAAGGATGTTTATGAATGACAACCCCCATCAGCCCTCCGCCTGTCCCTAAGGCTGTTTGTGGATGCCTTGGGAGCCTGCAGATTCCGGTTTTAAGAACCTCTGTTCTAGAGTGTGGATAGTATTCAGCACATCAGCTTAACAAGCAAACTGTCAGTGGTTGATTGGCATTGTGTTGGGCACCAGGAACATGAAGTTCCTGCCTCTGAGGAGCTTATTGTCTAAACTGACTGCCAATAATCTGGTAAATTATGAGCTGAACTTTACATTCCCAATAAATTATAAGTCATATTTATTAGGTCTAAAGATACCCATTTTTTTGCAGAAAAATTTCTAATAGTTTAGACCTAAAGAACAAGTAGCTTTGCGGATTTCTTAAAATATAGGGAAAATCAAATAGAAGGTAATTTTAAGAAGGTAGGCATACTCAAAACTAGCTGAAAATTTGTATCAGTTTTCGATGAGTCCAACTGACCAGTCACATTTCTTTTTAACTCAATTACTCAGCCCATTTCTGTAGATTTAATTATGAGTATTTTCTGAAATCTGGTAACTCTTCTTGGAATGAAATTTTCTTTAATTATTAAGAAATTTAACCTTATAGGAAATTCAAACAGGAAAAACACAATCACATATACAATTTTTATTTTCTCTTTAAATCATTTTTATATGTACCTGTATATAGAATTTCCAAAGTATTGGTACAGTACAGTATTTGATTGCAGCCTTGTGATATCCTCACAGAAGACCTCGTTAGGCTGTGCCTGACTCACAAAAACTATGAGATGATAAAATTGTGTTGTTTTAAGCCACTGAATTTGTGGTACTTTGTTACTCAGCAATAAAAAATGAATACAGTAATATTATGTTTGTATAAATATTGCACAGGGCCAGCTCACATGATTGAATCTACAAGAGGAAAATGTAATCTTATGGCACTTAAACATTACTGCTTGAAAGAGAAGATTACAAGAGTCAGTGTCAAGTAGATTTTCTTTTCTTCTCAGCACTTACTAAAAATCTTGCCCCATGTTAATTTTTTTCCCACTTTGGACCATAACTTCCTTATATAGCCTCTTTTCTTCTGACATTCTTTCCTGCCTTTCTTTTTCTCTGTTGACAAAAGTAGCATATTCCTTTACTGCATTATTTATTAAAGATATCCAGTGTCTTAATCATACCACTTATCTAATGGAATGTATTTTCTTCTTGAAGACCTTCTTGGGATTCCTATGATTGCTTATTTTAATTTCATTGTATTCATGAGTTAGATCCAACGTTTCTTAGATTCCATGTCTTCCTCTATCCTTGATTCCTTTTTGTTTGTCTGGAACACATTCTCAAGCAATTTTTTTCTTTATTTAGAAAGGCTATGTGGGAGGTAAAATTTCTAAGTACTAATTTGTTCAGTAATAGAATTCTAGGTGCAAAACTACTTTTTTTTTGAACTTCAAAAGTATTGCTTTGGCCGGACGCAGTGGCTCACGCCTGTAATCCTAGCTCTCTGGGAGGCTGAGGCGGGCGGATTGTTTGAGCTCAGGAGTTCGAGACCAGCCTGAGCAAGAGTGAGACCCGTCTCTACCAGAAATAGAAAGAAATTAATTGGACAGCTAAAAATATATAGAAAAAATTAGCCGGGCATGGTGGCGCATGCCTGTAGTCCCAGCTACTTGGGAGGCTTAGGCAGTAGGATCGCTTGAGCCCAGGAGTTTGAGGTTGCTGTGAGCTAGGCTGACGCCACGGCACTCACTCTAGCCAGGGCAACAAAGTGAGACTCTGTCTCAAAAAACAATAAAAAGTATTGCTTTGTTGTGTTTTAGCATCTAGTAT
>CAUYSK010054604.1:0-28495 GCA_963575035.1 Avahi laniger
AGGCCAGGAGTTCAAGACCAGCCTGAGCAACAGAGTAAGACCCTGTCTCTGGAAAAAATACAAAAATTAGCCAGTCGCAGTGGTGTGAGCCTGTAGTTCCAATTCCTCGGGAAGCTGAGGCAGGAGAATCATTTCAGTCCAGGAGTCTGTGGTTGCAATGAGCTATGATGATGCCATTACACTCTAGGCTGGGCAACAGAGGGAGACCCTGTCTCAAAAAAAAAAAAAAAGAATTTTCTATGTAGTACAGGCTGCTAACCACTTCACCCAGATTATATCTTGCAATTTAGTATTTTCTGTGAATATCCCTGCTTCACAGATATGAAGACAGAAGCTTATAGGGAATATGTTGAATAAATGGTTGGAGAGTTTTTCCTACATAAAAGAATAAAATGGGCTTTAATTTTGGAGTGTATACTTATGATCAGAAGCCAAGAAACATTATTTTGATGTATTACTAAAGTGCATGTTCTTTGGTCTTGAGAAAATTACTTGCCTTCTGCTGGTCTTAGCTTCTGTCATTTTTCCATCTGTGAAATGAAACAATCCTGTTGTGAATCCTTTGACTTGGAATTCCTGTTACCTGCTTGTTAAATGAAACTGGCAGGCTAATGAGGCAATGAGTTTACAGCCGATTCCAAATATCAAATGTAGTGTAAATACATGCATCTGTCGATTTCACTTTACAAATCCAACCACTGCACTTTTAAATGAGTGAGAGTAGAGAGAGACCGGGAGCGGGCAAAACAATTCCTCCTACACCTCTCTGTTCCTGCCATGCAGATAGAGTTTCTCTTCCGACACATGTGAGTGAAATCTAGCCATAAGTAGCAGAGGCTGCAGAGAAGGGAAAAAATAAGCTTTTATCAATCACATGGAGCTGAGAAAAATTTCCTCCATTGACCTCTCGAAAAATTCTGTGAGAATCCATTAGAATTTTCGTTTTGCAACTGTAACCTATATGGCAATTTGAAGCGGTGGCATGACTATATTCAGTGTGAGATGATACTTTCTGTGGAAGAGATCCTATTGTTAGGTCCCCAGATTACAGACAGTGTACTAGAATTATTAAGCAACAATGATAATAACACAATTGTTGAATGAATGAATGAATGGTGGCTAAATTTGAACACTTACTGTGTGTCAGGTTCTGATCTAAGCACTTAGCATGCATCAACTTAACCCTTAACCTGACCTTAACTGCTCTGTTGAGGTCAATATTATTATTAACCTCATTCTACTGATAAGGACAAGGACACAGAGAAGTGTCCTTGTGATCACTCAAGATCACACACTAGCGAGTGGCAGAGCCAGAATTTTAACTCAGGCAGTGTGGGTCCAAGTTTTTCTTTTCAGAATTAAAGAAGGCTAAGTGATCTGTCTAACTATATAGAAAAACTTGTCATTTTTTTTCCGGAAAGACCAGAAATCAAGCGACCATTAGCAAAGAACTGCTTTATTGTCTTCCTATAAATCGATTAAAGCATACAACATTGGCCATTTTGTTGAAATTTCCTGTTTACTTATTTTTCAGTGAATGGGAACCTCTTAGAAAGTCCTGGTTCTGCAATGTCAAATTGTGTGAGCAGAAATTCCTCAAAGAGAGCAGAAATCATGTCATCATTATCACATACAGTGATACCACTTTAGTCATTGACAATGAAGCACTAAGCTAAATAAATCTGTTTTTTTCTTCTCGACAGAAAAATCACTTTGTTCCTAATAGAATTTGACCTTTAACAGACTATAGCAGAGTTGAGTGGAAGAACAATGAGAGTGATTAAAAAGCTAAAGCACACAATCTAAAATCTGCTAGTTTCTCTACCTTAACCTAAGATAAGACACTGAAGCTTTTATTTATAACTAAGTAATTATCAGGTGTTCACACAGCCACAAGTATTATTTTTATGTGGACTTCAATATAACTTATTTAAATGTTTGTCTGTGAAATATTTATCTTAATCAAAATGATAATGCTACCCAAAACAGCTAAATATTAACAGAGAATAAGTGAGCAGAGCAAGTTCATTCATACAATATGAGATATTTAAAAATGCCATTTATCCCTGGCATAAAATGAAAGAGTGATACCTCATTGTCATACTTTCACAGATTTTTAAAAATGTAAATAAAAATAATAGGGTTCAGACTCTGGACGTCATTCCCTAATACTATTGCCTAACATTTAAATAATCCTCATGAAGAAATGTATTTTTTTTGAATTATTTTGTTTCAGATTCAAGTATTTCTACATAGTAGAAAAATATATGTATATATAAATAGTATAGTGAATCTTTAAACTGTCTTGGCTGGAAGTTAAAAGTTGAGCTGTTTTACAAAGTTACCCATCTGTCATAAGTTATATTAATACTAGTCAACAGCTACTTATTAACTACCCGGGAGCAGACATGGAGTTCAGCATTGGGGATACAGGAGTAAACACTCAATAAATGTTGGAATGGTTGGAATAATCATGGCAATGTGAGGACATAGAAGGCCCAGAATTAAAGACACAAGTTCTGGTTCTGGTTTTTTACATTTATTTATGGAGAGATTTTGTATAAGTCATTTAATCTTAGCACATCTCAACTTTTCATCTAAAAAAAATGGATATAGTAATTCCTGTAGTGTTTGAAGATTAAATAAGATAATGTGTCTAAATATATTTCATAAACCACAAATTTTGGTTAAAATGTTAAACTAAACTTTGCTACCCAATGAACGCTTAATTTCTAAGGGCATTGTATTTTTAAGACATTCTGCTTAGGACTTCTCAGCAGAAACTTTACAAGCCAGACAGATACGGAGCCTTATTATTAGTGTACTTAAATAAAATAACTCACAGCCAAGAATTTTCTATCCTGCAAAACTAAATCGCATAAACAAAAGAGAAATAAAAGTCTTTTCCAGACAAGTAAGCACTAAGGGAATTTTTCACCACTGGACTGGCCCTATAAGAAATGCTTAAAAGTCCTCTATACATGGAACAGAATAATAGAAATCCACCAGCATGAAAACACTCCAAAGTAAAAACTCACAGCTCTTATAAAACAGTAACACAAAGGAGAAAACCAAGTAACTAGTTAACAATCAACATAATGACTAGCAAAGTATCTCATGTATCAACATTAACATTGAATGTAAATGGTCCAGATGCTCCAATTAAAGAATATAGATTGGTAGAACGGATAAAAAAACACATAGCCCAATTATATGCTGTCTCCAAGAAGCCCATTTAGTTAGTGGTCTATCATTTTTGTTTATCTTTTCAAAGAACCAACTTTTCATTTGTTGATCTTTTGTACTTTTTTTGGTTTCTGTTTTGTTTAGTTTTTCTCTGATCTTTGTTATTTCTTTTTTTCTGCTAGAACTTTTCTTCATAAAGATCTCATAGACTCAAGGTAAAGGGGTGGAAAAAAATATTCCACACAAATAGAAGCCAAAAGCAAGAAGGACTAGTTATTCTTATATCAGATAAAATAGACTTTAAATGAACAACATTAAAAAAGAGAAAGATGGTCATTTTATAATGATAAAGGTATCAATTAAACAAGAAGATATAACAATCCTAAAAGTATATGTACCTAACACAGGATCTCCCAGATTCATAAAGCAAATACTACCAGACCTAAGGAAGAAATAAACAGGAACACAACAATAGTTAGGGACCTTAACACTCTACAAACAGAACTGGACAGATCATTGAAACAGAAAACAAATGGACATAACAGATATTTACAGAACATTCCACCCCAAAACTCCAGAATATACATTCTTCTCATCAGCACATGGAACATACTCCAAGACAGATCATATGTTAGGCCACAAAACTAGTTTCAGCAAATTTAGAAAAATTAAAATCTTACCATTTTAAGATAAAACACTGTGGAATAAAACTAGAAACAATACCAAGAAGAACTCTCAAAACTACACAAATACATGGAAATTAAACAACCTGCTACTGAATAATCCTTGGGTCAATGATGAAATCAAGATGGAAATCTAAAATTTTTCTAATTGAATGACAGTGGCAACACAAACTACAAAAATCTCTGGGAGAAAAGAAAAGAACTGCTAAGAGGGAATTTGATAGCACTGAATGCCTGCATCAAAAAGATCACAAATTAACAACCTAATGTCACACCTCAAAGAACCAGAAAAAGAAGAGCCAACTGACCCCAAGCTAGCAGAAGAAAAGAAATAACAAAGATTACAGCAAAACTACACAAAATGGAAATGAACAAAAAAAGAATTACAAAGGATCAATGAAATAAAAAGTTGGTTCTTTGAAAAGATAAACAAAATTAATAGACC
Source organism: Avahi laniger (assembly GCA_963575035.1). NCBI lineage: Eukaryota > Metazoa > Chordata > Mammalia > Primates > Indriidae > Avahi > Avahi laniger. The sequence continues at coordinate 4,315 of CAUYSK010054604.1, forward strand.
ACTAGCTAAATTAACCAGGAATAGAAGAGAAAAAATTCAAATAAGCTCAACCAGAAATAAAAAAGGAGACATTACAACTGCTACCATACAAATACAAAATATTATCCAAAATTTCTACAAAAAACTCTATGGACACAAACTAGAAAATCTAGAGGAAATTGGTACATTTTTTGGAAACATACAACCTCCTAAGCTTGAATCAGAAAGAAATAATGTAAATTCAGAACAGACCAAATGAATAGTTAGATTGAATCAGTAATAAAAATCTCTCCCCTTTCTCTTCCCCCAGAAAAACACCCAGGACCAGATGGATTCACAAGCAAATTCTACCAGCCCTACGAATAACTGGCATCTCTCCTAAAACTGTTCCATAACATGGAGAAGTAGAGAATCCCTCCTAATTCATTCTATGAAGCCAGTATCACCCTGACACCAAAGCCAAGAAAGGACACAACAATAACAAAAACTACAGACCAGTATCCCTCATGAATACAGACACAAAAATTCTCAGCAAAATACTAGCAAACTGAATTCAGAGCACATCAGAAAGATGGTTTGTCATGTTCAAGTGGGTTTCATCCCAAATATGCAAGGATTGTTCAACATATGCAAACCAATGAATGTGATTTACCACATAAACAGGATTGTAAACAAAAACCATATGATCATCTCAATAGATGCAGAAATAGCATTTGATAAAATCAAGCACTCCTTCATGATAAAAACTCTCAACAAACTAGGCACAGTGGGAACATACCTAAAAATAATAAAAGTCATATATGACAAACCCACAACTAACATCATACTGAATGGGGAAAAGTTGAAAGAATTCCCTTATGAACTGGAGCAAGACTACGGTGCCCACGGTCACCACTTCTAGTCAACATAGTACTGGAAATCCTAGCCAGAGCAATAGGCAAGAGAAAGAAATAAAGGGCATCCAAACTGGAAAGGTGGAGGTAAAACTTATCCCTATTTGCTTATGATATGATCTTTTACCTAGACAACCCTAAAAACTCTTTCAAAAGATGCTAGAATTGATAAATAAATTCAGTAAAGTCTCAAATTACAAAATTAATATATACAAATCACTAGCATTTGCATACAAATAATACAAATAACAGCCAAGCTGAGTGTCAAATCAAGAACTCAATGCTATTTACAATAGCTGCAAAGAAAATAAGATATGTAGGAATATACTTAACAAAAGAGGCAAAACATTTCTACAAGGAGAACTATAAAACACTGATGGAAAAATCATATATGACAAAAACAAATGGAAAAACATCCCATGCTCATGGATTGGGAGATTCAACATTGTCAAAATATCCATAATGCCCAAAGTAATTTATAGATTCAGTGCAATTCCCATAAAATTGCCAATGACATTTTTTACAGATCTAGAAAAAATAATCCTAAACTTCACATGGAGCCAAAAAAGAGCTCAAAGGGCCAAAGTAATCATAAACATAAAGAACAAATCTGAAGGCACCACATTACTTGACTTCAAATTATACTACAGGGGTATAGTACCAAAAAAGAATAGTACTGTTTCGGTAACTAAAGGTAGATACATAGATCAATGGAACAGAAGACCGAGAAATAAAGCCATATACCTACAACCAAATGATTTACAATAAAGCAGACAAAAACACACATTGGTGAAAGATGCCCTATTCAATAAATGACGCTGGGAAAACTGTATAGCTACATGAAGAACAAAACTGGATCCCCATCTCTCACCATATACAAAAATTAACCCAAGATAAAGATTTAAATGTAAGACCTGAAACCATATCACTTCTGAAAGAAAATGTAGAAAAAACTCTTCTGGATATTGGCCTGAGGAAAGAATTTATGACTAAAAACCCAAAAGCAAATACAGTAACAACAAAAATAAATAAATGGGACTTAATTAAACTAACAAGTTTCTGCACGATAAAGAAAATAATCAACAGAGTAAATAGGCAACCTATAGAATGGGAAAAATCATTTGCAATTATGTATCCAACAAAGGACTAATATCCAGAATCTATAAGGAAGTCAAACAAATCAGCAAGAAAAAAAAAATAACTCCAATAATAAGTGAGCAAATGATATAAACAGATTTTTTTCAAAAGAAAATGTACAAATGGCTAGCAAACATATGAAATAATGCTCAATATCACTAATCATCAGGGAAATGCAAATTAAAACCACAGTGAAAAACCACCTTACCTGTCAGAATAGCCATCATTAAAGAGGCAAAAAACAATCAATGCTGGCACAAATGTGAAGAAAAGGGAATGCTTATAAACTGCTAGTGGGAATGTAAATTAGTACAATCTCTACGGAAAACAGTACGGATTTTCCTCAAAGAACTAAAAGCGGACCTACATTGGATATAGCAATCCTACCACTCAGTGTCTACCCAAGGGAAGAGAAGTTATTTTCTCACAAAGACATCTGCATCCAAATGTTTATGACAGCATAATTCACAATTACAAAGATATAGAATCAACCTAAGTGCTCATCAGCTAATGACTGGACACACACACACACACACACATATACACACATATATAATAGAGTTCTACTTAGCTGTAAAAAGGAGTGAAATAATGTCTTTTGCAGCAACTTGGATTGAGATGGAGACCGTTATCCTAAATGAAGTATCTCAGGAATCAAAAAACAAAAACTTCATGTTTTCATTTATAAATGGCAGCTAAACAAAAGGTATTTATGGGTCATACAAAGTGGAATAATGAACATTGGAAACTGAGAAGGGTGGAGGGTGGGAGGAGGCGAGGGATCAAAATTACCTATCAGATACAATGTACATTATTCAAGCAACAGGTACACTAAAAGCTTTGATTTCACCAAGACACAATTCATCCATGTAATAAAAAACACTTGTACTCCCTAAATCTATCAAAATTAAAAGAAAAAGACATTCTGTTTAGGTTTCATGTAGTGGAGAGACGTAGACTCATTTTATGAAGCTCTAGAAGTCAGAATTAAGACCAATGAATGGAAACCATAGAGAATCTTTTTTTTTTTTTTTTTGGTATAAAATCATAAGAGACTTTTCGGGAGCTAGAGCAGTCTGATGATAGAATGCTGACAGTCAAGTAGGGAAGCGAGCTCCATTGATTGTAAATAATTTTGGAAAATTAGTATACTGGATGGAGGTTGATCTGGGTGACCACAAGTCTATTCCAATTCCAAGACTGTGGCGAAAAGGCCTGCACAGAAACCCAAATCATATCCCAGGCTACTCCAGCACGCTTCTCTGACTGAACTCACCTGCTGTGTGGCCACAGGCAACCATTGCCATTAGAGTTTTCATTTTCCAATCCATGGTTTGAGTGGTCCCTGAAAATAGAGCTCGATTGCATTATTTTCCCACCTCTAGGTGCTGGTGATATTTTGATGTAGTGGTTTTTAAACTTTTTAAAGATCTTTTTGGCAGTGTGACGAAAGCCATGGCCCTCTTCCTAAGAAAATTCACACTTATACATACAGGCATGCCTCAGAGATATTGTGAATTTGGTTCCAAATCATTCTAATAAAGCAAATATCACCATAAAGCAAGTCACACAATATTTCGGTTTTCCAGTGGCATATAAAAGTTATGATTACATGATTTTAAAATGTACATACTTTAATTAAAAAATACTTCACATTTCAAAGTTGCTAGAAGAAAATAATTCATATGTTGCTTACCCAACAAAAAGATAAATATTTAAGGTTATGGATGTTACAATTACTCTAATTTGATTATATTAATGTATCAAATTATCTCATGTATCCCCAAAATGTGTACATCTATTATGTATCAATTTTTAAAAAAGAAAAAATCAAGTTAAGCATGCAAAAAATGCTTTATTGCTAAAATGCTGACAATCATCTGAGCCTGAAGGTAGTCATAATTTATTTGCTGGCAGAGGGTCTTGCCCCAGTGTTGATGGCTGTTGACGGATGGGGTGGTGGTTGCTGAAGGTTGAGATGGCTGTGGCAATTTCCTAAAATTAGACAGCCAGGAAGTTTCCTGCATCTATTGAATTTTTCTTTCACAAAAGTCTTTTCTGTAGAATGTGATGCTCTTTGATAGCATGTTACCCAGAGTAGAACTTCTTTCAAAATTGGAATCAATCCTCTCAAACCTTGCATCTGCTTTTCCAACTAAGTTTATGTACTATGACACAAGAAGCCTGAGTTTCAACCTATCTAAGCTATCGACATACCTTCCCACTAAGCTTAATCATTTCTAGCTTTTGATTTAAAGTGAGATATGTATAACTCTTCCTTTTACTGGATCAATTAAAGGTCAGGGCAGTATTATTAATTTGTATAATTTCAATATCGCTATAGCTCAGGTGATAGGGAGGCCTGAGGAGAGGGAGAGAAATGGGGGAACAGCTGGTCAGTGAACCAATTGGGACACACACGTTTATCAATTAAGTTTGCTGTCATACAGTGGGCACAGTTCATGGTGCCCCAAAACAATGACAATAGTAACATCAAAGGTCAGTGATCATAGATCATTATAACAGATACAATAATGACAAAAAGTTTATAATATTGTAAGAATTACTAAAATGTGACACAGAGACACAAGTGAGTACATGCTGTTGGAAAAATGGTGCTCATAAACTAAATAAAAGATTTTATTTTTTTAATTATGGGCTTAAGCAGGGTTGCCACAAACCTTAAATTTGTAAAAAAAAAAAAATCCTGTGAAGTATAATAGAGTGAAGAGCAATAAATGCGGTATGCCCAAAATTTTTCATAAAATTTCAAAATTCATCCACTGGCTTCTTTCCAGTGGTTAATGCACCACTGTTGTAGAACCGTTCGATTAAGGACTTTAGTTGGAAATTGAGTAGACAACGTATCTACTCAATCTTCGACTGTAAAGGAAATCAGGAGCCCACCAAAATACTCAACATAGTCTATGATACAGACTCAAATATCCAGGGAAAATGAGGTTATAAGTGAACTACTGTCTCTAAAAGAAGAATAACCACTGGGGAGTACTAAAATTCATTCCACCAAAGTTAACATTATCCTTATAAATTTAGCCTTTTTTTAAAAAACAGGTGAGCACATAAGTGGGAGTAATTGTGTAATCTATTTTGATTTATGGCTCCTAGAATTGATACGCCACGTTTTTCTTTCCAGAATATTGATAACTAGCTGACTTCACAGAGAGGTCCGATCCTCTTAAACCAGATGGATTTTCATTGCCTTAGCACACTTTTCCTCCTCTGCTTTGATGTCGCTCTTGCTGGTATACACGGGGATACATATACACACATGAGGGGCTTATAGACAGCAGGCTTTAACGACCAGTGTGTGCCCAGATAATTTGGCCTCATGATTAAAATCAGACATTTAAAAGTTATTTCCAACCTGAGGCCATGTGCTTGCCTTTCACCTCCTCTCATCAATGCAGAGCCACAGCTTGCAAAAGATCCTATTTCTTTGATTTTATTTTGTGGTTTCAAAGGTAGGAAAGAATTCCACCTAGTTTGAAATTACAGCTAACTGCAGGTAAAGAATGTTACTGTGTGCCTTGGACCACTAGAGCCAAGGATAATATAAGAAACTAGCCCAAGACATTAAAATGTCTGCACCAATTGTGGTCATTGTGTCTGGGTTCAGGACTCGTTAGTGAACGATCTTTGTTGATGGATCTTTGTGTGTGGGCTTGTGTCTCCAGTGAGGACTCTCAAGCTAGTGAACTGGCTGGCCCTGTCAGAGGGTTTGGGGGCAGGCTCTGAATCTGAGATCAGGTTCTGAAACTGAGTTCTAAGCTTAATGGAGCAATTGCCTCCACTTACTGTCAGTTCATACAACTCCCGGGAAGGGAAAAGGCTTGAGCGAGGCAGGTGGGTAGGGAATAGGAGTAAAACATTCCCGTGTCTGAGCATGTGTGAATCTCAAGATCCTCATTCTGAGTTGCTGGTTCTTAGAAGTCTATGGTTTATAAAAATCAGGTGGTGACCCATTCATTGACCAGGAAATCAATTTAGTGAGTCACAACCATCCTTGGTAAAAAAAAAAAAAAAAAAAAAAAAAAAAATCTCAAAATAAATAGAATAGAAAAAAGAATCAAAGTGCATCACAGGTAGTAAGAGTAGGAATGTTTTACAGAACATTTATTTCAGTTATGTTTGTGTTTACATTTGAATGTGTGCTTGATTGTAATGTAAAATTTATTTTTTATTATGGATCAATGGTCAAAAAAAATTGAAAGCCATTGTTTAGGTGACTGAAAAAAATGACATGAGCAATGTCTCTTTTTCTCCGTATCTTATGGCCCTTGCTGGTGTAAACAGGAGAATAAAGTCACTCATTCTGCAGTTATGTTGGGTCTTTTCCAGGGAGCTACTTCTAAATTAAATAAGTTCCAATGAACATTTGTACCCCTTTTTCTCCTTCTTTCCCTGAGATTACTTCTATCAATTAAAACCCAGTCTTCACACCAGGCCCCAGTCTGCCTGCTACGATTTTTTTCCTCCCTCCCTCTTTCCTTCCTTTTCTTCTCCACCTTCCTTCCTTGCTTCCTTTCTCTGTTGAAGGACTGCAATGAATAGTTCAGAGTCAGGAAGGTTTAGTGGCCAAGGCAAACTGCGGTTGGAAGCTGAAATTGTAGCAACTAAGCAATTAAGGTGGATACAATGTCCCCAAACACCTTCCACAAATATTCCCATCCTGGCTCAGGCCCTCATCACCTCACACCTTGATTATTGCCACAGCTCCCAGCTTGCTCCCCGACTCCAGTCCTTCCTCACGCTACTCCATCCTGCCCACATATGCCAAATTAATGCCTCCAATATATTGTTTCCATCATGCAATTTTTCCTGCTCCCAGTGACCTAAGGCTGCCGTCACTTACTGCAGGTCAAATCTGAGTCCCACCACACACCGTTCTGGACCCTCCACAATCTTGCTGCCATCCATCTGGACACACTTATCTCAGCGTGAAGCCAACTCATCCCCCCTCATCCTCCCGATACGTTACCTGATATTTTTCATTCATTCTTCATATTTCAGCTTATATAGATTCCTCCTCAGTTTGAACACATGTAAAGTTATCTTTATCATTTCTCTGAAATCGTTCCACATATTTTCATCACTGTTAACTTCCTGTTTCATATTAATATATCTGATCTCCTCAAGTTACTCCAAGGCAAGTTAATGAGGGGTACAATCTCCTGCCATGCCCCTATGGCCTATCGTGGTGCTATCTAATATTAACCTATTAAAACATTAGCTAACATTCATTGAGCATTACCAAAAAATGTGATAATTGTGCATTATTTAATTTAATTTTCCAGTATGCATGATTTTATGCCTTTTGTACAGATGATGAAATGAAGAAAAGACAAAAAGAGCCATCAAATCAGACAAGAGCTGTCTGTCTCTTTGGAGTTCTTAAATATTTTCAAGGTTTACAGAGTTCTTCAAGAATTGATAAAAACTATGGAACTTCTTTCCAGAAAAATGCATCTATTGCACACTAAATGTTTACAGACAATTTCTGGGAGCATGAACCTCTGAGGCTCATCTGTGGGTCTTTAGTGCCCATGAACCCATGTTAGGAATTCCTGTAACAAACACTGTGTGATAACACATTCAAACAAAAGGTTTCTGCAGTGTCCTCCAAAATCAACTCCCATTAAACAAGCAAATTTATACAATATTACCCTGGACAGTGAAGAGTTGGAATAATGTGAATGGGAGATATGAGAGTGTGTGTGTGTGTGTGTGTGTGTGTGTGTGTGTGTGCTATTTGCATCTTATTTATAAACACATGCTAACCAGTCTTCTTTAGTTTCAGCTTTATCCCTATTATTAAAATGTCAACTCTTATGAGGTGGATTGACTTATAGGGGGATTATTATTTCTCCCATTTGATCAATGAAGAAGCTAAAGTCAGAGAAGTTATTTGATCTACCTAAGGTTACATAATTGACTCAGTTTTCTGCCCCTTCGCTAAACCTCGTTAAAAATCAGTGTGCTCTATAGAGGGATCAGAACTACTAAAGGTAGATTGTTGAACCGGGACTAAGTTGAAAGCAAAGAAATTGGAATTCAATGTTAAAAACCATCAACAATGAGCAGTAACAATGGTGCCTTAACAATAATTCCAGATGCCTGGCCTTCATACTTTCACCTGCAGGTGACGCCTGTCAATATCTGCAAACCATGTGGGATAGCAAAAGTGCTTTTCGAGAAGGTGTAATGGCTGTTACGATACCTATATGTGCTAACTAAGTCCATAAATGTCAACGTGTCTCTCAGTGTAACCTAGGCTTTCAGGTCAAAAATCACCTGGTTTATTCCACATTTGAGTTCTGGTGTAATAAGTGTATTTAACCACCAGGAAAAAAAAATGAATATCAGCAGCAGTTTATTTATAGCACACTTCTGGACTTTCAAAGTCTCTCTGTTTCCAGAACCCCTTACATTTTCTGCCCCATGAATTCTTAATGAGTTCCAGTTGAAAGTGCCATAGTTCCATATTCAGGATACTAAAGGTGGGGGCAGAGAGAGAGAGAAAGAAAGAGAAAGAGAGAGAGAGAGAGAGAGAGAGAGAGAGAAGAAACCTGAAAAATATGTTTCCCTCAATGACTAGAACTTCTAGCTGATATAACCTACCCCTTTTTCTTCCCTCTTGGCAAATATTGGCAAATATGTTAGCAGTTGGACACGCCTGCTATGTTTTTAAATCCTTTTAATCCTCTTTATAGTAACAGAAACATTTGAGGCTGATCTTTGAAGACTCTGCAGAGGACAGAATACCTGCAGCTTGGTGCTTTGTTAACAAACACCCAGTGTGAACTTAATACAATCGGGCAGACACAGAGCTGGCCCCAGAATCCTCCTGGAATAATGAGGGTCTCTCTTCCCCTCTGACCTCGCTTTCCCCAGCTTAAACCTACTCTGGTAAATGGTGTTCTTGCCCTCTGACCCTCCCCAAATGGCTCAATGAATCATATAAGAGCTCATATAAATGATTTGCTGGTATGTCAGGAAGTAGAAACAACTATGTTGATTTTAGATTTGGAATCACTCAAATCACTAACAAACCCTTCTTCCTTTTATTCAATTGCTAGAAAAGTCGATTATCCAGGATTAAAGACAATGTTAATGACAATCTCCCAACCAAATGGAAAAAATAATGGGCATTATTCTCTTTTCTCTTTATTCTTTCCCTCAGCTAATGAGACAAAAATAACGTTGTTCATAACCTCTCTGATATCAATTGAGATACATCAATGCTCATACATTTTTAGATGTTTATCTCACTTAGAGTAGGAATTGTATCTGTTCTCCACCATTTATATTGCTGCTTTCTTATATTATTTGCTCTACTAGTAATCTCTGAGTGGGTAAACAAATTTTTATTCCATTTCAAATCTACATGGAAAACTTCCTATTTATTTAAAGCACACATTTACAAGTTGCTCTAGGTTAACAAAAGGATTCACTATAATATTTTTAGATGGAAAAACGCTTTATTCTGTTAAACATATTTGACAAAGAAATATGTGCAAAGTTTTTAGAAAAATATCCAGTGGATATGTGATAAACTTCTTAATTTAGGGTATTGTCAGGGTATTCCACTCATTAGTTTAAAAATAAAAAAGACATGCATGTTACTTAGATCGATGGGGGAGTCTAAACATACATGGTGTCTCAGGTCACCTGGAAAAAGAAAAAAAAAGTATATTCTTCTCGGATTTTTCTCAGCCTAATAATGGTGCTTGGTTTGCCACTAGTCCAATTGGGTCTCTGGGGCCCAATCCAAATGTAGGCATGAACACTAAATGTCTTACCTTTGAAACTCAACACAAATGTCACCTCTGCCTAAAATTTATTCTTCATTTCCTAACTAAAAAAATAAAAAGGCCCTTTTTTCTTTGAATTACTTCCATGTTTTCCAAAGATCTTCATAAACCATACCTGCTACAGCTCACTGATGCTGGATTTAGGTTGTAGAGCATATTTCAAAGTGAATTGTTAAAAATTTTTAAACATGCATTTTGACAAGCTTGAACAAATAGGTTTGCCCATGCATTCAGACCTGTTCCTTCTCTGATGGTTAGCTAATTTGCCAAGTCAAGGAAAAAAGTGGAGAGAAACAGAGAATACAGCAAACACATTTATGTTCATACCTAGTGTCTCTGGAACCACCATATTGCTACTCTATGGTATTGCTTGTACATATGAAATGCAGAATGTTTTGTTTCTAAAGTATATAGCCATTTTTCAATTTATTCTTTAAGTAACAAAGGGCAAATTTTGCATGGATACTGAAAATCACTGGGCAATTCCTAAATTCAGTTAAAATATTTCTTTTCATATGGTTCCATGTCTTAGTATGTTTATTCTACATAACCAGGAGAATAAAATGACCAATTTTATTTTCCTTCATTTTCCTTTCTCATGACCACCTACTTCCTTAGGTGATGGGTGGGATGAGCAATATGATACATTAAGAATATTTGATGGGAAACTAGAATTCTAAGTTTATAATACTCAATAAAACTAATTCTGTGAACATTGTTTCACAAATACTTATCCTCAATATCTGCATCTACAAAAGTATTATGAGAAATGATGAGATTTTATCTGAAATATTTTTAAGGCCTGGAATTCTATTCTCTTATGAAATTAAAATTTCATTGGAAAAAGATGAAAATAAAGGGTGGGGCAAGACAGCTGACTAGAGAGATTGGTCGCCAGATCGTACCAGAAAGAAGGAAAAGTTTTAGATGGAAATAAAAATCATAGTTCAAGTGCAGTTCTAAGGTAAAAGTACCAGAACCTACCAGAGATTCTATGTGAAGAAGTTGCAAAGCAGAACAAGAAGGAGCAAGATATTGGCATAGATCAACCCCCGAGAAACTTGGAGTCCCATGGGAAATATAGATTGGGGTTCTGTTTCTCTTTCCTTTACACTTCTGGTAGTCAGCAGGCTCCTGAGCTCCTGGAGAACTTCTTTACCCTCATGAGCCCAAAAGCTATTGGCATCAGTGAACTGGGGGCTTCATGAGAACAGAGCATCAGGCTGCCAGCCTCCCTGGAGTCACTGCCCCTCACCACAGACCTGAGCAAGGCGGTGGGCATCATGCTGCTTCTCCACCCACTGTGTGCCTTTTTCTTCCCCAGGGAGCTTCACTTGTTCAGTTTTCATGTCATCAGTCCCCAAACAAACATTTCTCAACTCCTGCCCAGAGTGCAGTGGCCACAGTGTCTGGTGGGTCCCAGAGGAACTGTGAGATCCCAAAGCTTGGACATTCCAGGTGGGCTGCCTTCTGGGTAGAGGGACAAAGAGGACCAGAATGCCAGCTCTCTCCTTCACTCAGACTCTTTTCCTCCCCTGTCCACTGCTGCTGAGTGGCGGTTCCTATGTGAATTGACAGGGGTACCCCAAGGAATGACTGAGCTGGGGGAATCTCAGGAATGGCTCCTTCCCCTCTGTTGGTGCATTTACTACACCAGGGCTTCCACAGAGAATGGGGGTCATGACTTTCTTCTAAAGACCTGCAGTGGACTAAGGGGTGCTTGGACTGTGAGCTCGCTGCCCACTGGCCCTCTCCAGTGCTCTTCACCTGGCTACTCCAGTAGAGCATGCTATACCCCAAAGCAAAGGGACGTTAAGCCTACTTGAGCAGTTTGTGGGCAACTGGAGACCAGAGTGCTTCTCCTGACAAAGTCAGAAATTGATCTTCAGGGACCCAGGGACAGACCTGCAGGCAAGATCCCAACTCCCCAGAACTTGATCATGTTGCTTGGGGACACAGAGGGGAGATTTGTGAACTAATCTTGGGAGGTGAGGGAGCCTGCATGGGCAGAACTATAAAAAGAGTGCAGTGTGGATCTGAGCCACAGTGCATTCACAGAGCACCCCACACACAATAGGAAAGCTGTACTTTCTGTCTGGGGTGGGACCCTGAGCAGGGAAGCTCCCAGCCTACAGTACCATTGCTGGTGAATTCAGCTGGTTTAGACTGCTGCTTGAGGCCAGATGCTGGAATGAGACCCATGGAGCAGAGGAGGAGGGAGAAGAATGAAATCCACTCCTGACAGCCAGTCTGTGAATCCCAGATGGCCCCTCCCCCCAAAATAGATTTTCTGGCTTGGAGGGGCTGATTCAGCTCCTCCCTGGTGGCTTTCCCCAGCAGCCTGGGAGCTGACCCTCAACCCCTGCCAAGACAGCTCCTGTGCCCACCTTTGTGGAACCTGAACACAGGCTTTTCCAGCCCAGCCATCCCCCGAGCCTTGCTACCCCACCCATGTTTGCTGTGGTGGACAATGAGAAGTCCCCTGGGAGCTCCAGGGCTCCACACACCACCTGAGGCATCTGAGTCCTTCTCTTGAGGGACTCAAGCCCATTACAGGTCCCCAAAACAACACTGCAGCTGGCTTTCCTGTAAGTGCCACCTACTGGCAGGGAGGACAACTTGTACAGCCCTTTATAGAGTTTCCTAACTCAATCATATAGGGTGTGGCTGATGTACCCATAAGCACCACCTACTGTCTCAGAGATTAAATTGGGCATCCCAATATAATTCACACTGTTAAGAAAACCACAGAGCTGCAGAAAGAGAAATGATTTCAAAGACCTCCATCTTCTCTTGTCGACAAGAGACAAGGAATCTGCCCATACACAAAATACATCACTGCTACAGCCTACAAATAGCTAGCAACTGAGAAAACCACCACACTAAGGATATCTATAACCAAGGTATCAATCCAGAACCTAACCCCCCACCAAAGTACCCACAAGCAAAGCCAAAGGTCTTTACCTAACATATGATACAGGTGCACACTTAAGAGTGAGCTGGGGGTGGAGGTAGCCCCATCTAAACAAAAGAAAATCCCCAAACCAGTCACAACTGTTGCTCCAGATGAGAAGGAATCAGCACAAGAACTCCGGAAGTACGAAAATCAGAGTGAAAGGACATCCCCAAAGGAGCATACCAGCTCTCTAGTAATGGATCCCAACCAAAATGAAAAAACCAAAATGACAGAGAAAGAATTCCAAATATGGATTGTAAGGAAGCTCAATAAAATCCCTGAGAAAATGAAAAACCAACTCAAATACACCAGAAAAACAATTCAAGAAGTGAATGACAAATTTACTAAGGAGATAAATATGTTCAAAGAAAACCAAGCAACTTACAAAGGAACACCCATCAGACTAACAGCAGATTTCTCAAGAGAAAACTTAAAAGCCAGAAAGGAATGGGATCCTATCTTTAGTCTCCTTAAACAGAGTAACTGACAGCCAAGAATTTTGTATCCTGCTAAAATAAATTTGATAAATGAAGGAGAAATGATGTCTTTGCCAGACAAGTAAACACTAAGGAAATTTGTCACTACCAGACCTTCCCTACAGGAAATGCTTAGAAGTGTATGGCACATGCAACAGCACAATAGATACTAACCAGTGTAAAATCACATGGCAGTTATAGTTCACAGCTCTTATAAAACAATAACGAAAGAGGGAAAACAAAACAATAAGGTATCATTCAACATGTTGAACAGAACAGTATCCCACATGTCAATATTAACACTTAACATGAACAGTCTGAATGCCTCGCTTGAAAGATATAGATTGGCTGAATGAAAGAAGAAATACAACCCATATATTTGCTGTCTCCAAGAAATACACCTAAATCACAAGGACTCACACAGACTCAAGGTAGTAGGATGGAAAAAAATATTCTACATAAATAAAAACAAAAGTGAACAAATGTCATTCTCATATTAGATAAAATACACTTTAAATTAAAAATGGATACAGAGGATGCTCTCAATACAAAAGCAAGTAAAAATAGAGAATTATAAATATCTGCAGAAATTCCCATCATCTCATCCTGATAAACACCTGAAATTTCTTTGCTACTTGACTTGTGGGACATTTCCCCTATCTAATGGTAAAAATAGGCAGGAATGATATATTCCAGAATGACTTCAGTGTGTAACAAATGCTAATAATAGTCAAAATGTCATTTAAAGCTATATTCATAGCAAAGGAAAAGAATAAAGAAGCTGTACTATTAGGAGCATATACTATAATTTAAGAAATAAACAACAAAAGGCACAATGTCTTTATTCATTTTTGTTTTATTCTCTTTTAAGGAGGATAATCTTCAAATTAAGAAGACATCTGTATCACTGGGATTAAAAGATTATAGATGAAAAGGGAACTTTCTCTACCAGATATTCTTCTGTCAATATAAAACTGACATAATAAACAGATCAATCAATAGAAGAAATATATTGCACTAAAAAGAAATAGATGACACTGGAAGCAATATGTGTATGTGTGTGAATGTATGTGTGTGTGTGTGTGTGTGTGTGTGTGTGTGTGTATAAAATGTATATATTATATATAGAGAGAGAGGGAGAGAGAGAGAGAGAGAGGAGCTGTTACACACAAATAGATTAAGTGGTGGATGTTGATTTTATACATTAATATAATTTACACACACTGAAAGGCCAAGCCAGGGCATGTTATCTGGAAAAGCCCCATGGAGGCTACTCGGTCTTAATCCTGCAGGGGGGCTCTGATAGTAGTAGCACTCACTCAGAATTATTAGATATAAGTGAGTTGGAGTGTTTATACATCAGTTACCCAACAGCCACTGGTTCAGGACTGCCCCTAGGAAACCATTAATTCCCAGAAAGGCTCTGAAAGGCTCTCCTGAAACTTTGGCAACCTGGCTCTAGCAATCTGAGGCAGCCCTCCAGCAAAGAAATAGTTGCTGTCTGAGAGAGGGAAAGCACACTGGTGGTCAGCGTGCAAGGAAATAAAAAATAGATTTGAGGGGATATGAATGGAGAACTGACAACTGCTGCTACCTTCCTTCAAAGGACATTTGCACTCACGTGTGCCTGAGCTCTGTTTTTTCAGTAGTCTCACCGGCCCACTGGAAGACTATTTAGACAGTAGACATCAAATTTGTGGGTGACTCAAAGGTAGGAAGAATAACTAAGTTAGGTCAAGACTGGAAAAAAGCTTGAATGATAGGCTCAAATTAACAGAATAAGATTTGAAAGAGATAAATATCAAGGCCTCCCACTTAGCCTCCAAAATCATCTGGATAGGTGTGACGTGAGAGAGTGAAATTTATAAAGACAAAGAACTTATAGTTGACCACAAGTTCAATATGAGTCAAGTATGCCATAACTGGATAACACACTGGACCTCACACAGAGAGATAGTGGAAGAACTAAGGCTGCTTAACCCAGATAAGGAAAGAAATAAGAGAAAAAGAGTGTGGAAGGGGATTATATTTATTTCATATCAATCTGGAGGGGAAAACTAAGAAAAAAGAGTAGAATTCATAGGAAGGCACATTCTGGCTCAGGATAAAGAAGAACGTTCTAATCACTGGTGCTGCGAATTTCATATAGACTGATATGTGTTACGAGGGTGTGAGCCCCCAATGTGTGGAGTTGTCTGACCTGAGGCTGGATGAAATTCCTCAGAGATGCCATGGAGGGGATTTTTATTTGGAATAAGGCAGAGAGGGAGTTTGGACTGACAACTCCACATCCGTTTCCAACTAAATCACTCCATGATTCTGTGAATTTAGTTGGCAAATTTCAACGAAATGGGTAATAGACAGGGAGTAACCGGAAACAGAAAGAAAAACACCAAGGAGCCTGGATAGTCCATTAAAGGACATATATATTAATGGACATATAGGTCGCTGAATTATTGAAATTGGCAAAACTTATTGAGCATCATTCAAAATTCTGCTCAATTGTGAATGCTTGGAAGGTAATGGGAAAGATTTGCTAACCCTAGACATACCTTTGCTTATGTCCATGCAAAGAAAGCCAAGAGGGAAAAAGACTTGGAAAACTTTCTTACATAGTAAAAGGGGAAACTTGGACAAGTAAGAGGAAAGGAAATACAATGATGGGAAAAGAGAGACATCATGCATCTACTCACCTTTGCTCACCCTTATTTCCTACTCACTGTTATTTTGGATGCATTTAATTTCTTCCCCTCTGGGTCCAATCAACGACTGACCACATCTGTTCGATTGAAAGTATACGTCATCTTGGTTTTGGAATATAGGCAAATATGCACTTAGTTTTTCTCCGAGCCAGAAGGTTGCTCAATGTTTAAGCATTCTGCCGGTGGAAAGCCAGGAAACAGAGAACAATGGTATCAAGACAGGGAGCTGTGCAATAAGGAAGATTAGATTGTTGTCATTCTACATGCCTGTGGGCCATTTCTGTGACTTTCTCAAATGAGAGTCATCCCACCCATAAAGCAGAGCCTTACACAAATTATAGCGATATCTTTATATGTTATCTATGAAACATCCTTCTTCTAAGATCTCAAAGAACTTTGCCTAATGAACAAATTAATCTTTATACAACACTTAGAGATTGCAACAATTATTATCTCCATTTTACCTATGAAGAAACCCAGAGAGATTAATAAAACATAAATGGAAGGATCCGGAGAGGAGAATGGAAGTCTCTTGGACCCAGTTCAAGAGCTATGTAATAACCACCCGGACTCTCCTGAACACAGTTTTTATTAGAACTAATCATCTCTAAGCAAATGTTTTAGAACTAATTATCCCTAAACACTTTTATTAGAACTTATCATCTCTAAACAAATGTTACAGGCCTTGGGTAATAATTTACAGTCACCTGGAGAGATTTGGAACAGGCAATACTCATTGAGCATCATTCAAATAATTACATTACAACCATTTGATTTGACAAGGAAACTTTTCAAACTTACTACAATATAAGCCTCAAACACTTTGAACTCTTAAAAAAAAAGGATATGGAGAACTAGACAGATTATTCTCAACTTTGGGGGCAAATTTCCTACTCTAGTTAGTTACGCATTTAGGTCCAGGGTATTTACAAACATCATTGTTTGAGGTGCTGTGGCTGTTTCTATATTTAGACTCCCTCCCCCCCCACACACACACAGAAGAATTAGTCATTGGAAGTAAAAGATCAACTGACCATTTCGTCTCTATTTTTTCCAAAAACAATCCAGGGAATTTTGAGTTTAAAGTTTTTATCATTATTGAGATATTAAGATGTAGCCTATATATTAAATAGTTTCTTCTTTCTTCTTTCACTTTAGATTTAGTGCCCAAATGGACTAGCAAACGATTTACATTGAGTGCATTTAGAACATTCTTGCAGTAGAAGAGTGGACGTGTATTGTGAGAATGAGATCAAAGTTTGCTGCCTGGCTCTGTGGCTCTTGGTGAATGTGTTGCTCTGGGGGCAAAGGAGACCAAATGACACACTGATTAACTTTTTCAAGTCAAGTGAGCAGAATAAAGGTGTAGTGGGCCAACAAATTTAGTGTCTGCAAGGCTAAGAAAATCAAAACAGATTAATGTTTAAAAAACTTAAAAACTATTCTATTCAGTAAGGATGAACAAAAATGCTTGGAATCTAATGGTCATGTGTCCTTTTGCTCTACTCCATGTAGAAACAGACTGAGGAAAATCCCATATGAAAAAACGAAACCCAGAAATGACCTTTCTATTTATGAACTGGGACAAAATCTGGAGTCAAACCATGAAAATAAAACAAAATTCACAATGAAAAACAATGGAGAATAGACACTCCTGAGAGTTTACTGTTTGTCTCTCCAGAGGTGTTAGATTATAGAGGTCATTTGCACTTAACATGCTGGAAGCTCTTTTCATGACTATAAAAAGGTCTCTGCTCTTTAATTTTTGTGAATAATATGTATGTAGAGATAGTAAGGAATGTAAACTGAAGCAAAGAACTTCTGAATCCAAGACTGAGAAATTCTAGAAGTACAAAATTGGATTCTAAGAGGAGTAATTAATTCCCAACCAAAGTTCAGATGGAAAACATGTAAACATTTGTATTCAGTTGCTAATTAGCAGGCATTTGCTGTGTGTTGACTATGCTTTGGATGCTGTGTGTAACTATAGTTCTTAAAACTTTAGAGCTAATTGGAAATCACCTGGAAAATTTGTCAAAAATTTAGATTCCCAAGTCTCATCCTTAGAAATTCTGATTAGTATTTCTGGGGTGGGGCCAATGTATCTACATGTCAACCAAACACCCCAGATTATGCAGACAATCTCTTGATCAAATTCTAAGAATCACTGGGTAAATTACAAACACAGTTTTTGAGGACTTTAGTAATGAGATAGGTCTGACTCTTGCTATTCATATTGGGCTCAAGTTTGGTTTCCTCTTCTTTGAAGCAGATGACATAATGACTACTAGAATTGTTAAGAGATCATATATGTAAGGACCAGATACATAGCAGGTGCTCAGAAAATGTTTATTCTCTTTCTCTCCTATTAGTTCTGTTGCTCTCCTGAAAAGTAAATGAGACAGCACGTGCATTTCCCATCCATATGGTACTTCGAATATGTTTAGAGGGACAAATTACTTATCTCAAAGACATAAGGATGCTTTTTTATTTATTTCAATGAGATTTCATGAATCTCATCAAAAGACAGTGAATTTATATTTAGAATGAAATATCTTTGAGATGCTGCCATAAATTGCATCTTAAAAACCCTCGAATCACATTTGTCAAAGAAGCCACTCTTTATGATCTTTTGGCAATAAAAAATAGACAAAGAACAGTAGAGAGCTGTATACATATTATATTTTTTCCACCAAAAAAAAAAAAATCCCATGGGAATTTAATCAGGATGCATTGTTGAGGAGGTTATCCAATTTCTTTTAAGAAACTTTATTGAAAGATAATTTTCCTAGACTAAGAATAAAATTTCAGTGAGTTTGACAAATGTGTACATTCAAATAATCAACAACCTAGCCAAGATATAGACTATTCTCAGCATCCTATAAATTTCCTGTATGCTTCCGTTGCATTTGATCCTCTCATTACAAGATGTGCTCATCTCATTTCTATCACCAGATATTAATTTGCCTGTTTAGATTTGGTTTCTTCCCCCACCCCAGGGGCTTTCGGGGAGGACTCTGGATTTCACTTTTTATTTATCTACTTATTTTTTAAATTGACATATAAAAATTGCATGTATTTATTGTGTATAACATGATGTTTTGAAATATGTATGCACTGTGGAAAGGCTAAATCAAGATTATTAACATACACATTACTGCACATACTTATCATTTTTTTGTGATGAGAACACTTAAAAACCTAGTTTCCTTTGCTCAATGTAATATTGGTGAAATTCATCTTTATTGTTGTAGGTATCAGCTGTTCATGCATTTTTATTGTCGGATAGTATTCTGTTGTATAACTATATCACAATTTGTTTATTTATTAACCTGTTGATGGGCATTTGGCTTACTTTTAATTTGAAACTTTTATGAATAAAATTGCTACAAACAGTCATGTACAAATTTTTTGTATATGTATGCATTCATCTCTGTTAGAATGAATTACTGTATCATATGGTATAAATGCATTCATTTCTCTTGGAAATGAAATTACTAGGTCATATGATACTTACATATATAACTTTATAAGAAGCTCTCTGTTTTTCAAAGGTTTAAACATTTTATAACTCTCTCAGCCATGTATGAGAGGTCTAGTTGCTCCATAGCATCATCACTGTAATTATCAGTCTTTCAAAGTCTAGCCATTCTCATGAGTATGAAGTGTTATCTCAGTGTGTTTTTAATTTGAATTTCCCGAATGACTATTGACCCAACGATGTGGAGTCATTGCTGAATGTTGAGCATTTTTTCATGTGCTTATTGGCCGCTCCTATAACTCCATTTATGAAGTGTCCATTCAGACATTTTGCCCATACTTTAAATGGAGATGGCTGTCTTCTTATTCTTAAGATTTTATTATACCTTGAGCAGAAGTCTTTTAACAGATATATATTGTAGATATTTTCTCACAGTCTGTGGTTTGTTTTTTTATTTTCTTAACTGTCTTTTGAAGAGCAAAAGTTTTAATTACGATAAAGTCAAATTTTTCAAGTTTTGCTTACCTAGTTTGTCTTTTGGGTTTTTTTGATCTTATATAAGAAAACCCTGCCTACTCCAAGAACATGAAGATTTATATATATATATATATATATATATATATAAACCAAATAATATAGTTATTAACCAAACATCTGGACATCAAATGCCCTAGCCAAATGGACACATAAAATTATTACAATATTTCAAATTATTTTTTTCTTATCATGTTAAGTAGAAATACAGAGTCATTTATTTTCCAAGTAGATGATCTGACTTCTTCGAGAATTTTCTCTTTCTTTCATTTTCAGCACTTGCTATAATGTGCTCAGCTTAGGCCTGGGCCAAGGATCCCCGGTGAATCCCTATTTGCTTTCTTTCTCTTCATTCTCACCCCTTGCACAGTTCTCCATAGTATTCTGCCCTGGGAATGCCAGCACTTGTCATCAAAAATTTTTATCTCTGCTTCTTCTGCTCGGCATAACTGCAATTTTCTGCTTGGGTTTTACCCGTGTGCTCAGTTACCAAGGGTGTTAGCAATATTTGCCTTATGCGTTTACTTTCTCCAAGGATCACAGTCCCCAGATTGACCATTTTTCAATGTCTAAAAACAGCTTTCTTATATATCTTGTTCAGTTTTATAGTTGTTTATGGTGGGAGGGCATGTCTGCTTCCTGTTAACAAGCAATGAGCACATCAAGCACCCAAATTTTGGCTTCTAAATAGTAGTGGAAAAGCTTCTAAAAATAATAAGAAAAGTAGAATATAAATTAACTAGCATAATTTGTCTGCTTTTTATATACAAATATTAATCAATGACATAATTATACAAAGATATAATAGAATGTAATTCTCTAATTTACAACAATAGAACAAAAATAAAATACTTAGAAGTAAAATACTAAAATAAATATTACAAGAAATGTTAAAAACTTACAATAAAAACTTTAAGCCACAGGAAAGGCACAGAAATAAACTTGAATTCATGGAAAACCATACTAGGGTCTTGAATAGGAAGATTTAACTTCAAAACAGATACAATTCTCAGAGCCATGTGTAGTGGCTCATGCCTATAATTCCAGTGACTGAGGAGGCTGAAGCTGGAGAATTGCTTAAGGCCAGGAATTCAAGGCCAGCTTGGGCAACACAGCAAGACCCCATATCTAAAAAAAATTAGGAAAAATTAGCCAGACATGGTGGCAAAAGTCTCAAGAAGACACTTGCACCCAGGAGTTTGAGGCTGAAAAAAAGGAAGCAATTCTCTTTGAGTTAATTTTTATTTTGTTACATGACCTCAATGAAAATACTAACCTTGTTTGCCGTAAGATATTTCTAAAATCAATAAAGAGAAAATAAAGAAAGAGTCAAAGTCAAGAATAGAATTCTTGTGTATTTTTTTCAAAGAATAGTATGAATCACTGTCTACACTAATATCACAGTCACCCTCTTCACCTCACCATAGAGCATTAGTGCGCCCTTGACTTTGTAAACATCAGAAAAGGGCTCTCAGGAAAAAAATTTTCTTTAAAAGGAGTTGGTAAAAAGAAGGGGAAACCATATGTGTTCTTGTATTGATTTGATATTTGTCTGTGAACCACTGGTAATATGTTTTAAAGTGAAGATAAAAGTAAATTTAGTTAAATTAACATAGCTGTATAAATGAGCCACGAACTGAAGGCAAAAGGAATCAGATGCATGAACTTCATCCGACTGATTACGTGTTGCCGACAGCAGGCAGTTGGAGCACTGGATATCTGTATGTGGCACTTTGAGACACCAAAGGGAGCACAGTAATGGCCCTAGGACTCTATGCTGGAAGTAGAGGTTTCCAAATGAGCCAAAAAAGGAAGTGGGAGGGTATCCAAGGTATACGTATTCTGCGACCTGAGGCCAGATATTTCCCATGTTTTACTGGTCTCCTCTACCAGCATCTTTTCATTTTTCTACCATCCTTTTTTTCTGCAAGGGCTGGGTGTGAGGGGTGAAAAAACAGAAATTTTCAGTGAGAGAATAATCCAGTAATATTATTAACACTTCGATTCACTTTAACAGTAAAGAATATACCGCACTGTTCTTAGGTAATTGATCCAATTTATTTAAGATCAGAACAGCTAAAAATTATGTTGGAAGTTATTCATTATTTGGAAAACACGTTTTCTGAATCTAAAATATGATTTTCCTTTACATGCTTTTTTTTTTTTTTTGCTGAGACACATAATAATCTTCCTCAAAAAGTGAAACTCTGAAGATTTATTTAAGCAGAAAACTCTGGAGAGTTTCAGTACATTAGAATTGACTCTGCACAAATGACTCCACTTGTATCCAACGTTGGCTTTATTTTTTAATGATGAGCAAAGGATACCAAAGAGTGGTCCATGATTTGTCCTCTCCACGTTTTGCTCGTCTCTGGTGAAAGGATTCTGGATTATTATTCAGCACTGGGCAGGATGCCAGAGTTCAGGGGTTGCCAGGAAGGATGGGAACCCTCCTTAGATCAGGGGCTCCCAGTAACGAACAAATGAAAACAAAGGAAGATGAGAGAAGGGTGGAGGCTGGCTGTGGGTTGCTGGCTTTCTGGGTTTCTATTTTAGATCACTTGCACGGAATCATTAGGGCGGATGCCATTTCTACGCTCTTATGAAGGTCACCAGAAATGGGACCTGGCATCTGGTTTGCTTTCTGTCTAAGTCAGTCATACACTGAAGCTTAATCAGAAAAAGCAATTTAGCCTTTATTGTGAAAACGTTATCTGAAGGTGTAGCCTGACGCTGCACTTTGCCAGCAAACACAGAAAAATGAGCATAATAAAACCTTGCACAGTTCAAGATCATTCAGGGTTCCAGTGCAGAAAATATTTATCAGATTGGAGCTGTTGCTATAGAAGGTGGAATCTCTTCTCTCTTGCCTTGCTGAAACTACACTCTTTATTCTCATTGTTTGTTTTCTTCTTTGACATTTTCTCTATCTCTCTGCTGTTCTCAGACCCTAGACCCAAAGGCCATCATTTATCTCTCTTTCTCTGCCAGCCCTTCCCTAGATATCACACTGAAATTCAGCCCCCACTTCTGCATAAACAGTTCCCCGATTCACATTCTGACCCTGACCTCTCTTCTGAGATCTGGACTCATATTTCCAATTATCCAATATTTTAACTTATATACTCTGTCTATCTTAATGAACCTTGTTCAGAACACCTTAGATGAAACATTCAGGTAATGTTCCTTTAATGAAAAGCATGAGTATGTTGCCACAGATGTCCCATATTGGCTTTTACAATCATAACCCAAGTGTCTACCACCTGCATGCCTCCAAATGTCCAGACATCTGGAACTCTTTAATGATTAAAGGCAAAAAAGGCTGAAAACTGCGTTTCACATAATGTCCCACTTGATATCTCCAAGGATTTTTGAAGGAGAGGTAACAGGTGGGGTGGAATGGGAGGTTATATTTCCACTTTGCCTAGTCTTCTTGTGCTCCAATTCCCTGCTTTGGTTAAGTTCCGAGTCTTAGGGGCGGCTTTCTTCTCTGTGCTGGCTTCACAGATGCCAGAGACTTCCAGATTCGATCTCTTCCTTGAGCTCTGGAATAAATTTCCTAAATGCCTTTTCAACACTCAACTTGGATATCTAATAAGCATCTCACACTTAAAGTACACAAAATTGGACTCTCCCCCCGACCCCACACCTGTTTCTGAAATTTTCCCCATCTCAGAAATCGGCACTACCATTCATCTTGTTCCTTGGGCTAAAAATCCAGGAGTCATCTTTCATTTTTCTCTTTCTCACACACCCAACAACCTGTCTGCTCTATTTTCAAAATATATATTGAATCCAACCATTTTTTCACCCTCTCTGATACTATCATAATCTCTCACCTGGACAACAGCAATAGCCTCTTCTTTTTTGTTATTACATTGTTTCCATGTTTGCCACTCTACATTCTAATCTCTTCACAAAAATCACCACCATCCTCCAAGACATAAGCCGAATCATGTCACTCTCCAATTCTAAACTATCCTGTGGCACCTACTTAGAATAAAATCGAAACACTTTGGTGTGCAGGGTCCTCCATGACTTTGCCTTCACCTGCCTCCCTGTCTTCATCTCCTGCCATGTTCTCTGTTGCTTCAAGCTCCAGCCACCAGGGCTTTCTTATCCATCCTTTAACACAACAAGCTGTTTCCACCTGAGGACATCTGTACTTGATGTTAGTTTACATAGAATGCT